>JBAMNC010002094.1:0-227500 GCA_037902135.1 Cetoscarus ocellatus | reverse complement strand
AGGATCACAAGGGCCAGGCAGAGGAGTCCGAGGAGGCAAGCCCGGCGAGACAACACGGGCGAGTGCGTGGAAGAGGCTCTTCAAATGCTCTGTCGCGTAACCGAAGTCTTTTTCTCTACCTTTACATCCGTTTGTGACAAAATGTGATCTGATTTCTTGTGGGTGACATTTTAAAAAAAAAAATAAAGTATGGATAGAAAAGTAGATACCTCGCTACCCTCTTGTTTAGTCCCTGTTGAAATAGAAGAAGCTATAAAGCAACTTAATGTTATACCAGGTTCATTTTTAGATCAAATAGGTAACCCTTACATAGATGAAAACACGGGTAATAATTGTGACGATCCTTTACAGGCTATAGAAAATGCCCTTCAGATTCTTAATCGCAGCATCGATCCTTTACAAGCAATACAAAATGCCCTCCAAAGTCTAAATCAAACCCATGTATTTTCAGACCATCAAAATGAACTACCATCTCCCTCAGAGGGTACGCCCGTACAAAGCCCGGCGGTTCAAGAGGGTGGGGGTTTAGGGGAGAGATCGGACCAGCACAGCCCAGCGCAGACCACAGCGGCAGCCTCACACAGATCCTTTAACACAAGCTCAGCGGCTCTAGAGGGTGGGGGTTTAGGGGAGAGGTCGGACCAGCACAGCCCAGCGCAGACCACAACAACCTCGCACGGGCCCTTTAACACAGAGCGACTCAGGCGCACCCTCACAATCCCTCCCCTGGGAGAAGTGCCCGATATTGCAACATTTTACAGAGACATAGTGGGACAAGTTCAGGAATTGGCCGACGAAGCACGGTCAAAGGCTAACCGTAATGATGTGGTACAGCTTGAAGTGGTGGGTGAAAATATACGAGATCACGTCGCCGTTACCGCCGACGACGACGGCGGAAACATTCTTCCCGCTTTTGAAAATTTGCTGGATCGTTTAGTGCAATCCAATGAGGAAATTGCCGCGGACCAGAACGTAGAATTGATCGTCCAGGTTGTCCAAAACCCTAGGGGTGGGGGGAAACGCAGGCTGGAGAAAACTTTAAACTGTGAAATCCTCAGTAAGAAACGACGTCAGTTGTACTTTGTTGAAAATAGGAGCGACCAGCTGTGCTTTGCCATCAACTTGGCTCACGTCATTGATCCTAACCTGACAGACGGCGAGAGCGAGAGAGTAGGGAGGGAGTTGCAGCGTCGCGCGGGCTTAGATTATCAAACCTCAGTCACTTTTACTGACATACGTAAATTCGAAGAGATTGTCGGACGCAAAATTGTGGTGTTGTACAGAACGGGTCTCGATCAACCTCTCTGTCATTTCGAGACCAACTTCTCAAAAGCTTCAAATCCCCTGTATTTGTTTTTACTAGATAACCACTACTACGGGATAAAAAATATCAAAGGCTTTCTAGGAACAACATTTTTCTGCAATTATTGCTACAAAGGTTTCAATTGTCCCTTTGTACATACCTGTAAAGGCTACTGCCAGGTCTGCAACGACCCCACCTGCCCCACAGAAGAGCTCAGGCCCCTAAAATGTTCAGACTGTAATAGGGTGTGCAGGTCGTCGTCCTGCCTCTCTAGACACAAAGAGGCTAAACCGGGAACCGCTTTTAGTTTATGCGACCTGGTCAAAAAATGCAAAAGTTGCGGGCTGTGCTACTACATCAGCATGCGCACCGGTAAAAATTTGCACCGCTGCAGTACATTAAAGTGCAAAGTCTGCGGAAGTAAATTAGAAGCCGACTCGCGCAAACATCGGTGCTACATCAAACCCCTCCCTCCACAGAAAGAGCATCCCGAGTTGGTTTTTTATGACTTTGAAACATTCGTCAACGAGAACGACGAGCACGTCCCCTTTCTGATATATGCCAAAACAGTGAAAGGTTTAGAGAAGGCGTTTTACGGTCTGGACTGTGTAAAATCCTTTCTCATGTACTTCAGAAGCAACAGATTTGCGAGAAATGTTTTTGTGGCCCATAATGCCAGAGGATTTGACAGCTATTTGGTCCTGAGAGGGCTGCTGAAGGAGGGTGTAGCGCCGCAGAACATTCTCATGGTGGGGAGTAAGATCCTGAGTCTTCAGGTCCCCCATTATCATCTAAAATTCATAGACTCCCTCTCTTTCCTAACCATGCGCCTTAGCGCTATGCCTAAAGCCCTAGGCTTCACCGATCAATCCAAGGGATATTTTCCTCACAAATTCAGCTCAGAAAACCACCTCGATTATGTAGGAGCATTTCCTTCACCCACACACTATGGTGTAGAACGCATGACGCAGCAAGAACAGAATGAGTTTTACAGCTGGTACAACGACGTCAGTCAGGGCACCTTTAACTTTAGAGAAGAAGCCGTACGTTACTGTAAAAATGACGTTGACATTCTTTCCGAGGGTTGCGCTATCTTCAGAAAGGAGTTTTTGGATGAGACGGGCGTCGATCCCTTTAGCTGTATCACCATCGCTTCAGCCTGCATGAAAGTGTTTCTAACCAATTTCCTGTCTCCTAATACCTTAGCCATACCCTGCCCGGACAACTACATGCGTCGGTGTAAGAGATTCTCAAACGCATCCATCCAGTGGTTAGAGTGGGTAATGTACAAGCAAAACATCTTTATTCAGCATTCGTTAAACATCGGAGAAAAACAGCTGGGCCGTTATTTTGTCGACGGCTATGCCGAGATTGACGGGGCTAAATACGTCTGGGAATTTCACGGCTGCTTTTTCCACGGCTGCCCCCGGCATTTAAACCATGCCGACACGTGCCCTTTAAGAGGTGTGACGTACGGGGAACTTTACGCGGCGAGCAAGGAAAGGGTGCAGGCCTTAAAGTCTGAACACGGTGTTTCCGTCACAGTCTTATGGGAACACGAATGGGACGATCTTAAAACATCGTGCGAGGAGGTGAAACAGTTTCTCCATGTTTCTAATCCCCCCGAACCCCTCTCACCGCGTAGCGCTCTTTACGGAGGTAGAACGAGCGCAATCAAGCTTCGGCACACAGCCGGACCCGACGAAACCGTGCACTACGTAGATGTCGTCTCTCTGTACCCTTTTGTTAACAGTACGTGTCCTTACCCCCTAGATCACCCCACCATCATCCACAAGGATTTCGGGGACCCCAGAGACTACTTTGGGCTCATCAGGGCCACGGTTTACCCACCTCGTGAGCTCTTTTTCCCCGTGTTACCCTACAAATGTTTGGGAGGTAAACTAGTGTTTCCCTTGTGCCGTACCTGCGCAGACGCAAATTGTCAAGAGGGTCCCTGCACTCACGACGACGAGGCTAGAGCCTTAACCGGGGTCTGGGTCACGGTCGAGTTTAACAAAGCGCTGGAGTTAGGGTACAGGGTGGGAAAAATCACAGAAGTGTGGCACTTTGATAAAAGTAGCGATACGGTGTTTGTAGACTACACGCACACATTTTTAAAAGGGAAGCAGGAAGCCTCGGGTTATCCCCCTGAGGCAACGGATCGGGAAAGCAGGGAAAAATACATCAGGGACTACCGTACCAACCAGGGGATCCAGTTAGATGTAAAAAAAATTGAGGTAAATTCCGCCAAAAGACAGGTAGTGAAACGATTGTGTTTAGGACCCAAATGCAGTACTCAGGCGCTCAGGAACAGTTTGTAATGACCTTTAATTTCACCACAGCAAACAAGGTATGCAGTAGGCAGAGTATACACAGGATACAGTTCGTTCTTCAGGCTCAAGGCCTGACACAGTCTCTGGGGCTCTGACGAGAAGCAGCCTACTTCAGGCGGCACTACTGATCAGGATACACAGACAGAAGCTTGTTGTCAGGAACAGGAGAGGTAGAGTCGGGAGCGGGGATCGAACCCGCGATCTCAGGAACAGGAGCCGGTGACGTTGTCCTCTCGGCCACACCGCAGCCACACACACTTTCCGCCACACAGAGTCTTAAAGGCGAAGCGGGCTCTGACTCACCCGATCTTTTGAAGCAGGAAGTGACGTAACCTGTCGAGGACCAGACGACCACCACAGATCAGGAGCCGCAGACAGAAACCCGCTGCCAGGAACAGGAAGCGGGGTCGCAAGCCGAAGACCAGTCAGCGAAGGCGGCAGCACCGTTGGGGAGCAGACTGAAACTCGCCGTCAGGAACAGGAAGCAGGGCCGCAAGCCGAAGACCAGTCAGCGAAGGCGGAGGCACCGTTGGGGAGCAGGCAGAAGGATAAACGAGGCCAGGCGGAGGAGTCGTAACCAGACGAGCAGGCAGATACCAGAAACGCTGAGGCAGAGCACGAGGTTGGGGACAGAAGGCAGGTGAGTTTACCGGGAGGCAGACGAGAAGAGCTGGTCAGGGACAGGCAAAGTCGGCACCAGGAGATCAGGCAGGGAATGAACGCTGGAAAGTCTCGCATAACGCTGAAGAACAATCTGGCAGTGAGTGAGAGTTCTGGTGAGGCTTATATACAGGATTGATTGTAATGAGCTGCAGCTGTGTAGACAGGTGAGCGGAGTTGAGCTGATGAGGTGGGCGTGGCTGGCAGGTAGAGTGGAGCAGAGGGAGGGTGAGTGGAAAAACACAGCAGCAGTGACAGAAGGGGAGTGGGAGACAGGAACTGTGACAGGTAGCCAAACTGTGCCTCAACAGCTTCTGGGGAAAATTTGCACAGAGAGACAATCTGCTTCAGACCAGCGTCGTTGTCGAACCTGAAGATTTCTTCAGCTTTCTGTTTTCAGGTAAATATGAAGTGGGGTACTTTAACGTTCTCGACGACGAGAAAGCTCTGATTCAGTGGAGGTATCGCGGCATCCATCCTCCAGGTAAAACGAGTAATATTTTCATCGCCGCATTCACCACCGCATACGCCCGTCTGAAACTGTACAGCTACCTAGAAAAGTTGCAGGAGAGGGTTCTTTACATGGACACCGACAGCCTGATTTATGTGGTCAAGGAAGGTGAGACCCCCCTAGAGACGGGGAATTACCTGGGGGATTTGACGGACGAGCTGGGGGGCGATAGCATTCAAGAGTTTGTGTCTGCCGGTCCAAAGACTTACGCTTACCAGACCAGAATTCAGAAAAAGGTTGTAATGCGAGCCAAAGGCATCACTCAGACCAGGGAATGCAGCGAGAGGGTAAACTTTGACAGCCTCAGAGAGCTGGTGGGGGGCTACCTGCACGGCTCTAGAGAGGGCCTAATTGAGATCCCGCAGCATAACATTGGGCGTGATAAAAAGGGCATCACGCTGAAAAACAGGACATTTCTAAAAAGGTTCAGGGTGGTGTATGACAAGAGACGTCTCTTTGCCGACGGGACAACTCTGCCATTCGGCTATTAAAAAAAAAAAAAATCTTTAGAGGGGTTGTCATGGAGGAAATTGATTTTGAGCCCAGGTTTATCTTTCCTTTCTCATGTCTGATTGTGGGTCCTAGCGGGTGCGGGAAAACCTATTTTGCAAAAAATGTATTGGAAAACTGTGAACATGTTATGGATGTTGTACCTGAAAATATTGTTTGGATTTATACCTCTTTTCAACCTATGTACAGCGAACTGCAAAAAATGAATAAAAAGATTAAATTTGTTGAAGGTCTGCCTGATTCTTTTGAAGATGAAAAGTTGTTTCCTTCTGATAAAACGCATTTAATCATTTTAGACGATGCAATTTTTCAAGCCTCTGACCATCCTGAAGTGGTTAAACTTTTTACTCAGTATAGACATCACAGAAACATGAGCGTTATGATGATGACTCAAAATGTATTTCACCAGGGTAAATACAGCCGCACCATTAGTCTGAACAGCAATTATCTAGTCCTGTTCAAAAACCCACGAGATAAGTTACAAATAAAAATATTGGCTCATCAGATTTTTCCGTCTCAAAAGGCATTCTTTTTAGAGAGTTTTGAAGATGCCACCAGAGACGCTCATGGGTATTTAATCGTTGACCTGACTCCTGGGTGTCCAGAACGATACAGACTGAGGGCGTGTGTACTTCCCCACGAGAGGTATACGGTTTACGTCCCCAAAACACACGCTTAGATCACCATGTCGGCGCGTATAAAAAGAAATGCCCCCTTACTTAAAGCTCTGTACTGGGCTTCACCCAAGAAACGTAAAGACATACTGCTTCGTAGCTCTCCTGACTTTATCCAGGCGCTGTGTGAGATTGCTCTGAATCTTTTAAAGGGAAACATCCCATTGTCACCCTCTCAATTCAAAAAACTGAAAAGGCAGAAAAAAGTAATCAGACTGCTGGCCAATAAGAAAACCAGTTTAAAACGTAAAAGGCTGGCTCTTAAGAAGCAGTCGGGCGGGTTTCTTTTACCTCTGCTTTCAGCGGCAGTCCCTTTTATCGGGAATCTTATAGGAGGATTAGTGAGAGGAAACTGACTTTTTTGAAAAAAAAAAAAATGACCTTGAAGAGGGCGCAAAAGATGTATCTCGTCTCACCCCAGCAAATCAACAGGTTAACACAGCCGACCGCATCCATCAGAGAAACTGCAGAGGGGGATTTGGATGACAGGATGAGAGCCGTATTAAACGACCCGGGCTTAAATCCTTATGAAAGAATTAAAAAGTATGACGCTTTATTGCAAAGATATTTAACCTTTGCAAAGCAGGATCAGAATGAGCAGCGTCGAGTGACTTTGACTCTGCAGCGTGACCGGACGGGAGAGCGGGCTGATGAGAGCACCGGGGACGACGCCGCTGCCCCCGCTCAGGACGGTGTGCCATCCGGCGGGAGGGATGTTGAGGATACGGCCGATGAGATTCTGAAAAGTCTACCCCCGCGAGATCGCAAAAATGCAGACTATATCGTCAAGAAACTGTCCAAGAGCGACGGCGGATGGAATTCAAAGGGGGAATTTATTTATAGGGGGAATGCGGTGAAAGGGTCTCACATGATTGATTTATTCAAATACCTTTCACTCCCTTATAAAAAATCCCACGCCTCACCGCCCGCAGGCTGGTTAAAGTTTCTCAATCGGTTGTCGGAGCTGAACATCCCTTTATCTTCAGTGAGTAACCCTCAGGCGCGTGATCAATATCGGCGACTCAAGACGGATACGGACAATGTACAAGACACGCCTTCTCGCGGTAAAAGAAAAAGGACGCCGGTATTATCCCCGCGCTGGATTACGCCGCGAGAAGAAAAAGAGGAGGAAACCCCAAAAAGCCGAGAGACTAGATTACAGAGAAGGAAAAAACAATTCACGCTCTCTCCGCAATGGGTTTCATCGTAAATAAATGTAACACGCACAACTTGTATTTTTTTTTGTCTTTCATCAATAAAATTGTTTATTAATCATATTTTTTAAGCGTACAGTTGTTTTTCTTTCATGGAAAGGGGGTTACATCTCTGAAACATTTTTTTTTAAGGTTTAACAAATGGTAGGTAGCACATTACAAGTCAAAAAAGCGAAAGCGCTTCAATACATAAAAGATGGCAAATAAATAAGCAAAGACGTTACAAATCAATATATAAAAGAAAGCAAAAACAGTACAAAGCCATATATAAAAGATAGCAAAAGCAGTACGAATCAATACATAAAAGATAGCAAAGAAAAAGATAGTAAAACACTTTAACAACGGACTACATATTGAAAACATTTATATATATATATATATATATATATATATATATATATATATAAAAAGGTAACCAAAAAAAAACCACATAGAGTTACTTGCTACAACAGTCTTTAAATAGCTGGAAAGAGCAATTCCCCTGTTTGGATGTTTTGGTAGGTTTCTTGATGCGGCCTTGATATTTCTTCACAAAGTTGTATACCGTCAGGTCATTTTTTATCACATCGGGGTCATACAGCTCCAATACTTGTTCAAAAGATAATCCGCAGGCCCGATGGCAGAGGTAATAAACGCAGTGATGACCGCAAACCGATGATAAGGGGTGTTGCAGTTGACCGCTGTGGTATTTGATGTTTTGAGAATATTTTTCCAGAAACTTTAATATGCTTCGGGGGTAATAAACAAACTTGGGCGGAAATCCATAAGAGTCAAAAAATGTGGCTTCCCCATCCTTTTCCAGCGTTAGAGCTAACCAATGTTCCCCGGGCATGTGGGCCGGATGTGTATTCACGATAAAAAATGCAGGGAGGCTGAAAGACCACGTTAATAAGGGCAGTTGATCGGAAGGCCACACTCCGCAAAATACATCTCCCAGCAGATTGTGCAAAAGGCTCTGCAGTTGGTGACTGTCCATGTTCTTCTAGTAATAATCCACCAGCACTTGTCTTTTAGAGTCTATCTCCAGAATAGAATCATAGCAGGCATACACGATTAGAGTGGTGGTTTGTGGAAGGGGCGCTCTGAACCTCATTTCCAGTCTTAAATTACCGTTCGAGGCGGGAGAAAGTGCGTCGTTGTCATCGGCGGGATTAAGATTAAAAGCAAACAGGGAATACCCGTTGTTAAATCCTTCGCGATCGATGCTCAGGGGCAGATCTTTAAGATGTCTCCCGGTAGCCAGAAATACGTTGTAAAACTCTCTGACGGCCGAATCGTTGTTAAATTGTGGTTGGAAAGCTTTGGCGGGAATCTGTTTGCCGTCCTGACAGAGAGCTAAATATTCAATGTCGCCGTGGATGAAATTGAAGGGTGAAAGGTCCCTTCTTCCTGTAAAAGCCTCGTGATGCACCATACCCAAAACCACATACTTGGGCATAGAACCCAGAAACAGGTTTTCCTGGCTACATATCCTGGAGTGTTCGGGGATAGAAAAAGTCTTCACGTTGACCCTGGAGAGGGGGTACAAAGCATTTCCTTTCATTAAAGCGGCGGCGTGACCCAGTCTCACGGCCGGTGAGACGGATACTTTTTTCATAAAGAGAGAGGCCCCTAGTATTCTCAGGCGGAAAGTAGAGTCGCGGGCCCCAGTGAGGCAAAAGGCGTCGCCGGCCCTGGTCAGCTTAATTCTCAAGTCCACGGAATTCAGCATGAGTCTCTCGCAGAAAAATATGTCCCCGTGGAGAGGACCGAGAAGGTGTACCTCTCTGGACCGCCCCGTAAATTCGGCTCTCTTATTAAGACCGGCGTTTGGTCCGTTACCCGTCACTATAGAGTCTATCGCACCGGGGGTGTCTTTGTAAAAAAGCCCGGCGCTGAATTGGCTCTTTAGGGTATCCTCTGAAAAGTTGAGAAGAGTCTCGATCATGGCGCGGTAAGGATGCGTGGCGCTGGACTGTGAAATCAATCTGTCTCCCAAAATAACATCGCATTGATCAAAAATTGTGTTCAGAGGATAATTGATGAGGCCTACAGCCGCATCGTTGGCCAGATCAGTACCGTCCCCGTTGGTAATTTTAACACGGAGGTGCAACAAGGTGTCGTTGAGGTCCAGATACTTTTCACCGTCTCCCGGAATGAAAAATTCAATGGGCCCGCCGTCGGTGATGGCTGCTACGGGAGAGATTTCTGTGTAGATTTTGTCCTCGATAGAAAGTTGTGTCATAGGCACTGAGAATAAATCCAGCTCCGCCAGGGTACACTCCGGGGAGTTTTGATGTAAGAGAGCCATGTTTTTTTTTAAAATATATCAGAGCTCCCGGCAGACTTCCTCTTCCCTCGCGAGCTTCTTTGTAGTGACTTCCTTCTTTTGACGCTCGAGCGTTTATTGGAGGTCGATGGAAGGCGTCCTGGAGGCCGTCTCTGCGACCTACGTGACAAGACCATAATACCTCCGGATCCCTCTTGTTTCTGCTGGTTGGTCAATCGTCCTACAGCTTGGCTGAACATGTCTGAGGCGATGTTGCTGGCCGCTGATTTGAGATGGGGTTTAGCGACAGCGAGGCCTTTCTTCAGCAGAGGGGATACAAAACAGAACAGCTTTGAAAACAGAGAGCCGATACCGCGACCATACATGACGGGGGCTCCGTAAAAACCCGGCAAATCCCCTCCTACTTGCCTCTCATAATATTGTACAAAACGATGAGGATCTTCTCTCAAGCCCGCCAGAGCCATTTTTTTTCTAGTTTGTGATGCGGCTTTTTTTTAAAAAATAAATTATTATTTGAAAAAAAAAACGGAGCTACTCCTAACAGCGGTTAGTCACCTTCTCAGGTTGTTTTGACACTGAATGATGTTGACACGATGAAACGGGTTGTATAGGCGGTTTTTTTTTTTTTATTTTTTAAGCGACCGGTCTGAAGTGGAGCGTTATGATAGTTTTACCGTAGGTAAATTTTACAGGTATGTTTTGGTCAGATTTTATCAGGATCTGAATATTTTCAATGTGCTGCTTTGCCACGGGCAAATAATAAGCCGGATTAAAATGTTGCGTCACGACGTCTCCGAACGTACCCTCGACGTTGACCATTCTTAAAAGCGGGGCATAAGCGTCCCCTACGAGCTGCGGTCGTATCACATCGCTGTAACAGTAAAGACGATAAAACCCCGCCCTTAAATCTGCGGGGTAGGGCGCCATTTTTTTATCAAATTTGAACCATTCTCCGGGCTCGATACCCATAATGTAAGCCAAAGGTGCATCGAAACGAAGGTGAGTTTGACCTCCCGCCTGAAAGTCGAATCTCTTCTGAACGCTATTATAGACCAAGTAAACGTCGGAATTAATTTTTCTAAAGAATGCATCCAGCTCTGACCTGACCAGGGCCACGGAGTTGTAATAACCTCCTTGAACCCTCTGACGAGATATTTTACTCTCTGTGTCGGGTTCTTTGGGCTGCGGCCTCCAATCAAAGTAGGCCACGTCTTGAGGCAGGTTATACCAGCTATGCGGGTATGAAATCTCGGTCATGGCGACCTCCCACGGTCCCTCTAAATCTATATGTTGCGCTAAATCCACGCGAAAATTGTCGCTGGTATTATCTTTGAAAACATTGAGGCTGGCGTTGGAGGGTAGGGTGATGTAAAACCCCTTATCCTTTGAACCGTACATGATTGAATGACAAGCTACGAGGGTGCGTCTCGGTGTTTTATACATTTTTTAAATCCGAAGCCTTCACCCAGCTGTTGAATTTCTCGGGCCAATTCTTCCAGCGTACAAGGACTTGTTTTTCACCCCTGACGGTGCGTCGCCCCAGAATCTCCTCTACATGAAATACTTTGTCTCGAGTTAATTTTACCTTTTGCAGCTCCTGCTCGTAGAATGATCCCTGTATGGGCTCACCGTCATAATCTTTTAGTTTATACACGGGAGGAATGCGAGGAATACAATCAGACACCGTAAACACTTCGTCGGTAAAACTCTGTTCATATTTTTTATCAAACACCCCCCTCAACTTGGATATCCTGACAAGATCCCCTTTTTTAAGCGTCATGTTTTGATTCCCCTTCTGAGATTTACCATACAGGTTTTCAAACACTTGCGAAGCAGTTTCTTTAGTCACTTGCATAGGGGTCATTTTAATACTGCTGTGATAACCGTGATTATAGCTTTTTACCAAGTCTTGCAGGACATCTAGGTATCTCAAAGTGTTGTTCGCCGTAAAATATCTCCACATTCTACTTTTTAAAGTCCTGTTAAATCTTTCGATCACAGAGGCTTTGAGATCACTGGCTGTGGAAAAATGTATGATACCGTATTTTTTCATCAAGGCCTCAAAACTCTTATTAAAAAATTCTTTACCGGCATCCGTCTGTAGCTTTGCGGGCGTCTGACTCTCCTCAAACACCGATTCAAAGGCCTCTACCACACAGGCCGCAGTTTTTCTCTTTAAAGCTCTTACATATGCCCTCTTGGAAAATACATCTATGACTGTTAATAAATAATTATAGCCATCATTATGCTCGGCTAAAGCCTGCATATCACACAGGTCGGCTTGGAATTGGTTTAAAGGTCGCGGGACAAAAACTCTGTTTCTAGCAAAATGTATTCTGGCGGGTTTGTGCAAAGTGTACGCGTCCTGCTCGGATAAAAAATCTTTAACATCCTCGAGCATGACCGCCTCTCCCGTTTCGCCCTGCACCCCCTGACGGAGTCTTTCTACGCCCCCGAAGCTGCCCGGATGGGCGGGGTTGTAATACACCTTTTTCATGAAGTGTTTCACAGACATGCTGAAAGCCGAATGAAGAAAAAAGACTAAACAGAGGATCTTTATACTTTTTTTATTGAACATCGGCGGGGTTTGTAACAAGATAGAAAAAACATTTCATCGTTACCCAAGTTTGAGAGAATTAAACAACTAACATTTGTACAGCAAAATAAAACTAACATTTTCATTACCCAAGTTTTAAGAGAATAAAACAAAACTAACATTTTCATTACCCAAGTTTGAGAGAATTAACCAACTAACATTTTCATTACCCGAGTTTGTACAGCAAAACAAAAACTAACATTTTGTACAGCAAAACAAAACTAACATTTCATCGTTACCCAAGTTTTAAGAGAATTAAAAAACTAACATTTTGTACAGCAAAACAAAACTAACATTTTCATTACCCGAGTTTGAGAGAATTAAAAAACAAACATTTTGTACAGCAAAACAAAACTAACATTTCATCATTACCCAGGTTTGAGACAATACAGGAAAATCTAGAGTATTGTAGATGACCTTGTGTAATTTGTCGAGCTCGGCCGAGATATTTACAGTTTGCTTGTTTTGCAAAAGTTCGGCGGCAACATCAACGAACAAAGCATAAAAACTGAGCAGATGATGAGGTTCGACGTTTTTTTTTGCCATTTCTTTTAAAATGCCTTCGAAGGTGTCTGACAACCCAGATTTACACATTGCTACGGTGGATTTTACCATGTTGCCCCACACCCCTGCAAAGATAGTCCGGATTTTATCGAGCAAGTTTTCCGGTATTTCGTCCGCTGTATTTTCCATGTTTTTGCAAGTCCGAACTCTGTTCTTGATAGCTTTTCCGAGAAGCTTAATCAACTCCCGGGTGACAAAAGACTTCTCTCGATGCATTGAAAGATATGATGCAAGTTTAGTCCAAATGTGTCCCATCGCCTTTATATTTTTTTTGGGGGGTATAAAGATTTGTTAAAAAAGTGTTAAACCCTCGGTTTAGGAGCTATCCCACAATTCAGACGCTTTGTCCAGTAGTTCAATATTCAGCCTGTTGTCTGCAGCCAGTTCACCGTACATGAAGCCGATGGGTTCGTAGATGCAACACGCCGTTTTCAGCTCATGCAAAAGGGTCTCGGCTATAGTCGTGACTTCTTCCGGCTCCACCCGGATGCGGTTCCCGGTTAAGTAGTACTGGATGGCGGGCATAAAGTTTGGGGTGTGGAGTCTCTTCATCAGCCGAGGAAAGTTGTTAACGTAAAAGTCTTCTTCGAGTACTTCCAAACACCAGTGCTGTATCTGGCTGGGGTGGTTGACTCGACACCCGTAGCAGGTCTCTTCTCTGTACTTGGCCAGAGTGATTTCGAGCAGGTGGTACACGACGGCTTTTATCGCTTTCAGAGCAGTGTCCGACACCCAACCATCAACCCCGTCCTCGTCCTTCTCCTCCTCATTTGTATCTCCTGGCGCGGGGGAGTTGGGTGGGGTCGGATAGAGAGAGGGAACCTCCTCCTCCGAGGGTGGGGTCAGATTGGGAGGGGGAACCTTCGAATCCTCCTCCTCCTCCGAGACCCGGGCTGAATCAGCGGGCCCCTTAGGGGCGGGTGGGTCGAGGGGTCTGTCTACCTCTGAATGCTCGGGCGGCGGGTTGAGTGCTCTCAGGAAGGGTAGAAGAGAAGGCGGTCCGAGGAGGGTGGTGGTCATGCGTCTGGGCTCTCTGGTCTTCCTCTTGAGAGTACTCATGGTTCCTTCGGCTTATTTCCTTAACCCCGGAGTGATGCCCGGGCTGGTAAAGATGTCTTTTTATAGCGACTTGTTTCTACGGGGACCGTTGTGGGAGGGGCCGTGGGTGTGGTCTAGAATGAGAGAGGTTTTTTAACCACTATAGCTTCGTCCCAGTTTCGACAGCTGCGAAAGAGAAAGTCAATTTTTTCAGAAATTTGTTCCACCTTTTCTTTCCAAGCGTTCAAAGGAATGGTCAACAGCGTGTGAAATACTCCGCAGTCAGAGTTGAAATGATCCAGGACAAAAAACTCTGTGGGCCCGCTACTCCTACCCTCTGCAGAGGTTCGATGACTAGCGCGAAAAAACCAACGAGCCGCGCCCGAGGCTTTGGTGAGCCAAACGGCCATAAACGTCATTTTTTTAACCAGTTGCTCTCTAGGGTAAGGATTCACCGTTTGCGTAGGAATCTCTTCTTCGTGCTCCGCCAGATTCTTTGGGTTTATGGTCCTCAGAACCCCCCAGTCGTTGGAGGACAGGACTGCCATGTCTGTGGCGGGTGACCGGACTTCCCCTTCATCCTTTTGGTAGAAACATAATTCTCCGGTCTCATACTTGAAAATGTACCCCCAACAGCCTCGCACTCCATAGGGTTCCAAAGACCATTCCTCCCATAAAGAATTGGAAGGAGGGGTCTGGGTTCGGCGGAGATGCACTACATATTTCCTAGAGCCGTTGGTGCCAGACTCTGGGTCTTCTATAATGGTGACGGCGGTCTCTGCAATGATCCTTGTCCCGCAAGCGCTCGGTGGATCGCACATGATGAAATTAGAGGCCGAGGTTCTGTTGAAATAAAAAAAAACAAGAAATATTTTATTCTTTCAAATACAAGTAAAAACCGTGTACATGCTCCATACATTTGAATAAAATGTTTTAACGTTATAAAAAAAAGCACAAGGCAAAAAAATATATATATCTTATTTAAAAAATTAAATCATCATCCCCTTATCTCTCTCAGATTGTGAGAAAACGTCTCTCTGTCTCTCTCAGGCTGTGAGAATGTAAACAGAGGGGTTTTTTTTTAGCCAATGAGGGCGCTGGACGTCATCGATCCGTGACAGGCTCTTGCCCAATGAGAACCCGAGACGGCGTCAAACGGCGACAGGAATAATCCAATGAGAACGCGAGACGGCGTCACAGACTGTGACGTCGACGCGGGCCTCCGGGGACCGAGCCCCGCGTTCATTCAAACGCCGGCCGCCGCTCCGTGAGGAGGACGAGCGCTCCCCGCTCAAAAACTACGAGGTTTGTGTTTAAAAAAAAAAAAAAAACTTTGAAATAAATGTTTGCCTTACCTAAGACGGCCTGCGTGGTGACGGTTTTCTTTGCCCAGGGTCCCGGTCGGGTTGCGGGATCGGAGATTCCTCGAGCGGCGCCTGGAGATCCGTCTACCCCGGGATGGCCCCCTTCCACCAGGCCGGCTGCTGCGAGACGTCCCGCCGTCCCCACGCCTCCTTCTCTCGGGCTACAAGGACCGATGCTGCCGATGGGGCCGCCTCCTGCCGAATGAAGCTCCGCGTCGAGAAATAACTGGTCTTGGGTCCTTTAGGACGGTTATTTATCGAGCCGGGGGTTCATTATACCCGATCCTCCGTTGAAATTTATGAATGAATAAAAGTTTTTATTTCACACATTCGCGCGGGTCATGCAAGGACGCTTTCACCCGTTGTTATAAGGGGGGTTCATTATACCCGATCCTCCGTTGAAATTTATGGATGAAAAAAGTTTTATTTCACACATTCCCGCGGGTCATGCAAGGATGCCTTCACCCGTTGTTATAAAACCCCGCGTAAAAGTTTCTATCTTATTCCCTTGTCTTATACCTGCTGTGTAGTAAGCCTCTGCTATTATCTGTGCGGTCTTTAGGCCTGTGTTATCATCCGACTGTAAAGAATACATACGGTGTGGGGGAGATGCGTGCGTGTGTGTGTGCGCGTGTGTGTGTGTGTGTGTGTGTGTGTGTGGGGGAGATGCGTTTGTGTGGGGGAGATGTGGGGGTGTGCGTGTGTGTGTGTGTGTGTGTGTGCCTGTGTGCGCGGGGTCAGTGAGTTCTCATATCGTAGCCTATAGGCCTCTGTCATTGTTTGGCTATAAAGAATGCATACGGCTCATTTACATAGTGCGGGAGATGTGTTGGGGGGGGGGAGGGAGGGGGCGTGGAGACCTGTCAAAAGTGCAGTCAAGCGTGACGTGAGTGAAGGTGTCTAGATCCTCTCTCTTTGGTGTGTTATGATTACTTACAGTTAATGCTAACATATATCCAGAGATATCATTTTATGCTAACATTTATTCAAACATATCATGTTGAGGCTGATCAGTTCAAACATGTTAGTTCAACAGGTCAAATGTGTCATGCAGGTCAGTTGGAGAGGGCAGGGGGGCCACTTTCTCTGTTTCACATCCTGTGGTCCTGTGGTTTTGCTGAACTGCGAGAACCTTTTGTTGAACTCTTGGTTGACATTCTGTCTTAAGTCTGACCTTTACCTAACCATTACAGCTTATCTTTCCTGGCAGACATATCTTATTAAACCAGATATGATCTGAACATGTGGTAAGCCCTGTCCTGGGCTCTTTTCTGATCATCCTGGGGGGCAATTTGATCAGAGACCTCAGCAGCTGAGTGTTTTTTATATTTGTGTATTGCTTTACATATTGTCAATGAATGGTTGGCTAACCGATCTAATCCAAACTGAACATTCTAGCAGGTGCATACATGTGCATCCATAAAATGAAGAGTCTGTCTTCAGCCTGCACTATTGTAAAGTGTTTTGAGATAACACTTGCTATGAACTGGTGCTACACAGATAAAGAATGATTAACTGATAGATTGATTGATTGATTGATTGACGAAGGGTCCCAGCTGGCTGGTGCAGGACCGTGTCTGTATTAATGGGGGACCAAGCTATCCTAGTCATTGACTCCCATCCAGATAAGGGACCGCATGCTGTGTCTTTCCCCTCCTCTGGTCCACATCATCCTCTGTGTCTCCATCTGAGCTGAGTTCATCAGAGGGTCTTCCTCATCTCCCAGTCCAAGGAGGTTGAGGACTTCAGCAGTGCTGTAGCTGTGTCAGCTCATCTTGACCAGGCAGAATGAAATTAGACCCCAACTGATGGACACCTATGAGTTTATCTGCCATGGCACCTGTGCAGACAAAGCCAGACTTTTCCAGGCTGTTGTTTGGGGTCACTGTGGGTCAGCTTTTGAAGTGCCACAAGATGCAAGATGTTTATATCATTGGACAAAGGACACGTAAACATGGGTCTGTGAGTGGCTACATGATGAGGTCAGGCTTTGAGGCCTGCTTGAAAAAGTAAGCATTTATAGCTGCCCCCCCCCACCCCACCCACCCACACACATATGCACACGCATATGCACATAAGCCTAAACTATCTTGCAAGCACTGAAAAATAGATTTTATCATTTTACGTTGAAATGACCATAATTTGATGGCTTAATTTTGGCTCCTCCCATATACACACATATACACAAAATTTTGTTTACATACACATGTACACCACACTATGACATCCCTAGAATACAACCAAACCAAAATAATTGTAAATATTTATTGAATTGGCTTTCAGTGCATGATTTTATACGATAATGGAAATATGCTGTCATGAGCTCTCAAGTCATGGATATACAGTACCTGAGAAAATAGCACTGTCTGGTGTGGAACAAAAAGATATATATTTTGGGTGAGGAGGAGGATGACGCTGTGATTCACATTCTCGCGAGACCCCGGTGTGAGACAACATGGCGGTGCCCTGTAGCGGCTCCCGACCCTTCACAAACTGCCACTAACTTTGGATAAAGGAAACCAATACAACAACTATAGATCACTCAACACAGACAAACTGGAAGAACTCGAAAGTTACATAGACAGCTCCCACGACCGGTACTGTGCGATGGGGAAGAACAAGGACAAACAGAACTCCAATAACACCTCTCCCTCTGCAAAACGCGCCCGAGCCCCAGATTCACTCACAGACTCCCCAACTCAGACTGACTCTTCGCATTATTTCCCGGAGGTTAGTGACACACTCATATCCATTGACACAAAACTGACTGCTCTGGACGCGAGGATTTCCCTTGTAGAGTTAATCCACAAAGAATTCCAAGGGCTTAAACAAAGTCTTGAGTTCACCCAGGAACAAATCCTAACACTGACCAATGAGAATAAACAATTAAAGTCATCCATTCAAAGTCTTACCTCCGAAGTAGCCTCACTAACCAAGGACAACAAACAATTGAAAGATACCGTACTGGACCTACAATCACGCTCAATGAGGGACAATCTGATATTTACCGGCATCCCGGAGCCCGATGACCGTTCTTTCGGTGACCCTGAGGAGACTCTAAAAAACTTTCTCACAACGCAGCTCAAAATTCCATCTCATTCAGTGCAACAAATCACATTTCACCGCGTTCACCGTCTCGGTTCTATTAAAAAAGACAGCAAACATCCACGCCCAATCATTGCAAAATTTGAACACTTCAAGCAAAAAGAACTTATTAAAAAGCAGGCAAAGGAACTGAGAGGAACGCATTTCGGAGTAAATGACCAGTATCCCCGGGAGATTGTTGAACGGCGCAAGGTTCTGTTTCCCATCCGAAAACAGTTTCTTGAAAATAAAAGGACAGCTGTCATCATGGTGGATAAGCTCTATGTGGATGGACAGCTTTTCCGCGACCCCAACCTGACACCTTGGTTATATTAACTAATGAGAATGACTTGATGAAAAAGAAGCGATAAAAAACAAACAATAAAAAAAAAAAGAAAAAAACACCCTGGTCTCTTAAAGTGACCTCCTCATTTTGTTGACTTAGTCGTGTCACTCACCATGTTTTTTTTGTGTTTTAAGTGCAATTCATATTTGTCTTTCTGTATTTTTTTGTTCATTTGCGTGAAACACCCCCCCATCCCCCCAACACCACACACACACTCACCCTTATGATCACAATCGCGCTCTTACAAATAGTTATGCACACGCACGCACACAGACACACACACAAAATCATAACAGATTATTTGCTACTATTTTATCACTAGTTACTGATGTCTTCTATTAAATTTGTTAGTTGGAACATCCGGGGAGTTGGAAACCAGTTGAAGAGTGTTAAAGTTATGGCACAACTCACTAAAATTAACGCTGACATAATCCTACTTCAAGAAACTCATCTCATAGACTCAAGAACTCATATCCTAAAATCTCAACAGTTTCCGAACATCTTCACTGCCAATTATAATTCCAAACAAAGAGGAGTGGCAATTTTAATAAATAACAAAATCCAATTTCATCATAACATAACTATTGCAGATCCTGAGGGACGCTATATTATGATTAACATATCTGTTGACAACACTCCACTTTCCATTGTAAATCTGTACGGTCCCAATAATGATAATCCATCCTTCTTTCACGAACTCTTCTCTATCAGCAGCCTCCCTACTTCGCAGCTAATCATTGGAGTGGATTTTAACACAGTTATCGAACCCTCTATAGACAGATCAAAACCTAATGCTAGTAGAGTACAACAATCAACTATTATCTTGAAACAGTATATGGAGGATTGTGGTCTTGGTGACATTTGGAGACAAAACCATCAAATGGAAAGAAAATATACCCACTTCTCACAGGTCCATCACACGTATTCCAGAATCGATTTTTTCTTAACTAGTAACTCTCTATATTCAGACATCTCCGACACAAAAATTCACACATCTACCATCAGCGATCATTCACCAGTCTCTTTCACACTGAACAATAAGATCCATCAAAAAGCACAATCTAGGTGGAGATTTAACACATCTCTACTCAAGGACAAAGACTTTGACTGTTATTTTAAGAGAGAGTGGACATCCTTCATGGAAATAAATGACTGTCCGAATACCTCAGCTACACTTCTTTGGGAAACAGCAAAAGCAGTCTTAAGGGGTAAGATCATATTATACACATCATACAAGAAAAAGAAAGAGACAGAATTAGAGCACAAATTGGGAGAAAATATAGCAAAACTAGAGAATACATACCTATCCACCCCATCAGAAGAAATATATAATGAATTATTAAAGTATAAACTTGAACTGAATGACCTCATAAATAAAAAAAACTAAATTCCTTTTACAAAGACTTAAATCTCATGTCTTTCAAAATCATAATAAGTCTTTCATAAATCATCAATCAAATCAAATAAATATCTGGCTAATTTAATTAAACAAAACAAGGAAAAAACAATAATGACAACTATAAAGGACTCAGCACGGAGGTCTTTCCAGAACCCTGTACACATAAACAATGTTTTTAAGAATTATTATAAAGATTTATATACAGTCAATCATACTTCAAATCCAACTGACATCCAAGAATTTTTATATACTATTAATCTACCCAAATTAACACATGAACAATCGAACAATCTTAATCAACCTTTTACCCCAGAGGAATTTTACTCAGCTCTCAGTAACATGCCAGACCATAAGGCACCTGGACCAGACGGCTTCCCTGCTGCGTTTTTTAAATATTTCTGGACAACCATCTCTCCTTTGTCTTTTAGAATGATCTCGGAATTCTCTTCTACCTCCAAAATACCACCCTCAATGAACACAGCAATGATAACACTTCTCCTAAAACTGGATAAAGATCCTACTGTTCCATGCAGTTATCGCCCATTATCCCTTATCAACACGGACATAAAAGTAATCAGTAAAACCTTAGCTACTAGACTAGAAAAAGTCACTCCATATCTTATTCATCCAGACCAGACAGGATTTATCAAAGGCAGAAGATCATCACATAACACACGAAAACTATTCAACCTTATGCAGCTCTCCATTAACCAGAAATCGAACACGGCAATAGTATCACTGGATGAGGAAAAAGCATTTGACAAAGTCAGCTGGAACGTCCTATTTTCAGTATTACAAAAATTTGGGTTCGGAGAGTCATTTATTAACTGGATAAGGACACTATACACATCACCTATGGCCACAGTAATCACCAATGGGTTAATATCACATAGCTTCACTCTTCACAACGGCAGTAGACAAGGATGTCCACTCTCTCCATCACTTTTCGCCTTATTTTTAGAACCACTTGCTGCTGCTATTCGAAAGAACCTAAACATAAAAGGCATTCAGACAGCAACCACTGAACAAAAAATTATCTTATATGCTGGCGACATATTACTGCTTCTGCAGGACCCCCACGTGTCCCTTAAAGAATGCTTCTCAGTGATTAATATATTCTCCAAACTGTCAAACTACTCAATAAACTGGACAAAATCTACAATTCTTCCACTTAACAAAGAGAAATGGGATGTGGCTGCCCAGTCACAAACTTTTCACATCCTCACGGGTAACATAAGATATCTAGGTACCAACATTTCTACCAAGCTGTCAGAACTGTTTAACTTAAATTTCAAGATTTCAAGATTCAAGATTCAAGATTTCTTTATTGTCATTCAACTTTATACCAGCAGTACACAGTGAACGAAATTCCGTTGCATATGGCTCATGACGCTTACAGCAAGTTAAAGATATTTACATAATACACAGAGACTTTGTATATACAGTGAGGTAGTTCTGTTTTTTGAGGTCCTAGGACTGACCTCTTGTGCAGAGTAGCAGCGGGTTTTCTAAAGTGAGGTGTGCAGTCGCAGTTTAGTGCAATAGAGAGCAGTTTAGTGCAGTTTAGTGCCGGGGACCTGTACGTCCAGACAATATATGTATTTACATATGTATACTAACTTCAACAACTCACATGCATACTCACATGTACTCAGTTCGGCACACATACCCACAGATAACATACATACATACTTTTACCTCTTCCATTCTATATACTGTATATAAATATATATCTATATACATACACATACACGCACAGACATGCCAGCACATCCATGTACCATTGTACCTCACTCAGTTAGGTATCTGTCACTCTATATACATATGTACCTAAATATAGATGCCCTCACTCACATTTCCGTTATTAGTTTGGTTAATTGCGGGTGGCTAGTTTCTGTGAGTTCAGAAGTCTTATGGCAGTGGGGAAGTAGCTTTTGCAGTACCTGCTGGTTTTACTGAGCAGAGTCCGATACCTCCTTCCTGAGGGCAGGAGGGTGAACAGTCCATGGTTGTGGTGAGTTGGGTCCTTTATAATCCTGTTGGCTTTTGACAGGTAACGGCTGTGGGCAATGTCCTCCATGGCTGGGAGTGTAACACCGATTGTTTTGGACGCTGCCTTCACCACCCTCTGCAGGGCCTTTCGGTCCGAGGCACTGCAGCTTTCATACCAGACCGTGATGCAGCTGGTTAGGATGCTCTCCACAGTGCCTCTGTAGAAGGTGGTGAGGATGGAGGGATGAAGGTGGGCTCTCTTTAGGCGGCGCAGGAAGTGGAGCCGCTGGTGAGCCTTCTTGGTCAGGGCTGATGTGTGCTGGGACCAGGACAGGTTGTTGGTGATGTGCACTCCCAGGAACTTGGTGCACTGGACGATTTCCACAGCTGCGCCGTCGATGGAGAGGGGAATGTGGGTGGGCTGTTTCCTTCTGAGATCGACAACAACCTCCTTGGTTTTGTCGACGTTCAGGAGCAGGTTGTTTTGTCTGCACCAGTCCACCAGATGATCTACCTCCTCTCTGTAGGCCTGCTCCCTGTTGTCCCGGATGAGGCCCACCACTGTCGTGTCGTCCGCATACTTGATGATGTGATTCATGTCGAACCTTGCACAGCAGTCATGGGTCATCAGGGAGAAGAGGAGTGGGCTCAGGACACAGCCCTGTGGAGAGCCAGTGCTGAGATGGATGGTGCTGGAGGTGTTTTTTCCCACACGGACGAACTGGGGTCTGTCCGTGAGAAAGTCCAGGATCCAGTTGCACATGGGGGCACTTAGTCCTAGGGGGCCTAGTTTGCTGACCAGGTGCTGGGGGATGATGGTGTTGAACGCAGAGCTGAAGTCTACGAACAACATGCGGACATGGGTATTCTGATCCTCTAGGTGTTCCAGGCTCAGATGAAGTGCAGAGGAGATGGCGTCTTCTATGGAGCGGTTAGGCCGATAAGCGAACTGGAGGGGGTCATGTGATGGTGGTATAATGTCCATGATATGGTCCTTCACCAGCTTTTCAAAGCACTTCATCACTGTCGGAGTCAGTGCTACAGGGCGAAAGTCATTGAAGCAGGTGATGGGGGCCTTCTTGGGTACTGGTATGATGCAGGCCTTTTTGAAGCAGGAGGGCACAACAGCTTGGCTCAGTGAGATATTGAAATCATCTGTGAGGACGTGGGCCAGCTGGTCTGCACACTCCCTGAGGACCCGGCCCGGTATGTTGTCTGGACCTGCGGCCTTCCGTGGGTTGACTCTTCTCAGAGTCTGGAGCACATCTGCTGGGTCCAAACTGAGGACCTGGTCATCCTGGTGGATGGGTGTCTTCGCTGCTGTTGTGTTGTTTAGTGCATCGAACCGTCCAAAAAAGTTATTGAGGTCATTCAGGAAGCCTGTGTTACTTTTGCTTATGGGAGGAGGAGTGGTCCTAAAGTCCGTGATTGATTTAATTCCTTGCCACAGTTGTCTGGTGTCCCTTGAGTCTTGGAAGTGACTCTGGATCTTCTGGCTGTGGGCCCATTTTGCACGCCGGATGGCTCTGTTCAGGTTTGCTCTCGCTGACCTGAGGGCTGTCATATCCCCAGATTTGAAGGCTGCGTTTCTTGCTTTCAACATGACACGCACCTCCTCTGTCAGCCAGGGTTTTTGGTTAGCCCGAACAGTGATGGTCTTTGTAGCACAGACATCCTCAATGCACTTTTGCATGTATCCAGTTACGGCCTCAGCATACTCCTCAATGTTCACTGATTGCTGCTCAGAGGCTGCTTCTCTAAACACAGACCATTCAGTGCATTCAAAACAGTCCTGTAGTGCATCCATTGCCCCCTCTGGCCAGGTCGTAATTTGCTTAACAATAGCCTTTGTTCTTGTGAGAACAGGTTTGTAGGATGGGATGAGAAGCACTGAGGTATGGTCAGAGGAGCCAAGGTGGGGGCGGGGGACTGCTTTGAAAGCCTCCTTGATGTTGGTGTAAACATGGTCCAGTGTGTTAAGACCTCGAGTTGCAAAGTTTACATGTTGGTAAAAATGAGGGAGAACTTTCCTCATGTTGGCCTGATTAAAGTCTCCAGCAATGATAAAAACTCCCTCTGGGTGTGCTGACTGCATGTCACTGACAGAGCGGTGTAAATTGTTCAGAGCCTCCTTTGTGTCTGCACTGGGGGGGATGTATACTGCCATGAGTATAACAACAGTAAACTCTCTCGGTATGTAGAATGGACGGCATCTAACGGTCAGGAACTCGATATCTGGTGCAGTGACTAGAGACTACTGTGGGATTTGTACACCAGTTGTTGTTGATATACACACACACCCCTCCGCCCCGAGATTTACCGCTAAGTGCGCTGCTCCGGTCCGCTCAGAGTGTTGTTAGCCCTTCCATCTGAATGGCGGTGTCCGGAATGGTCTGGTTCAGCCACGTTTCTGTAAATATCAGTGCACAGCAGTCTTTAATCTTCCTCCGGGATGTTAATTCCAGTCTGAGATAGTCCAGTTTGTTCTCTAAGGAGCGTACGTTGGCCAGCAGGATCAATGGTAGCGGCGTTCTGTGAGGGTTAGCTCGTAGCTTAGCACTAGCTCCCCCGCGAGTGCCGCGCTTCTGTTTCCTCTCTCGCCGGCTTCGTCTCCCTCTGAGACGGGCAGCCGTTGGTGATGGCTCCCCTGCAGTGCGGGTATCGCTGGTTCGCGAGCGAAGTAGTCCGTGTGATTCAAGTAACTTACGGATTTCTCCGTCGATCGTTACCGAATCTTTCCCTGCCTGTAGGTATAGCATAACCTGACGGTTATAGCTTATCCTAACGTCTCTGCGTTTGATTGAAACAGTTAAAGTGTTAACTTTACTCGCTTCAGCGTCAGGAGCCATAGCAGCCGCAGCCGACACGGGCGCCGCCAACTTTTTTGTACCATTACTCAAATCAATACAGGATGATCTCAGCCGTTGGACCAATTTGCCCATCTCACTCTCAGAAAGAACACTAACAATCAAAATGTTCATCCTTCCAAAGCTTAACTATTTATTCTCAATGATTCCAGTCACTCCTAATTCCCCCTGGTTTAAATCACTTAATACAGCTATCTCGAAGTTCTACTGGAAAAACAAACCATCACGGATAAAACTCTCTACCATACAGAATCCTAAATCACAAGGAGGATTAGAAGCCCCAAACTTTGAATTATATCACATGGCAAATCAATTACAATTCCTATTAAAATGGCTTAACCCTTCACATCTGGACTCCCACTGGTTAGAAACTGAACAGGCATTATGCAACAATATATCCCTCCCAGACCTCCCTTTCATCAGTCAGGCCATTAAGAAAGACAGTTGTTTTCAAAACATCACCATAGCTTCAGTTCTGATAGCTTGGTGGAAAGTTCTTCAGATCACAGGCTCAACAGTCACTCCATCCTCACGATCACCTATTTGGAATAACCCGGACTTCACTACCAATAAAAGAACATTAAACTTCACCACCTGGAAGAACAAAGGGATCACACACCTCAGCCATATCATCAAGGAGTCAAAGTTTGTTGATTTTCAATATTTGGTCCAGGAGTTTGGCATTTGCAATGGAAACTTCTTGGAATATATTCAGCTAAAATCCATGTTTTCTACAGCCCAGCATTCCCTTCACAACCTGCATCAGCCCACCCCAATAGCAAAGATTTTAGATTTGACAGGAACTAAAAAAAATCTTGACTAAAATCTAAATTTCCCTTAGCACATTCGACACCACCATCTCAATCCCCATCTCAAGATGGGAAAAGGAGCTCTCAAGTATTGCGGAGGCCAACTCCTGGACCAAAATCTGTAACAACTTTTTATACTGTAAAACATCAAACTTGCAACTTATCCAGTATAAGATAATCCACAGAATACACTTCACGGGTGAGAAATTACACAAAATGGGATTCAACAAATCAGATCGATGCCCTTATTGCGCTCAAGACACACCCGACACTTATCTGCACTCTCTCTGGCACTGCACACACGTTAGCACATTTTGGACAGAAGTCACAGATCATTTATCTCACATACTGGGCTGCCACATCCCCTTGTCCCCCCAGCTCTGCATTCTAGGAGATTTATCACAACTTAAACTAAACAACAGCTCACTAAGAACATTATATACAGCTCTAGTTGTCGCCAAGAAGACAATCCTCCTCAAATGGAAATCAAAAACCCAACTCAGCATCACACAATGGAAAAATCTACTTATTGAGCACATATCAATAGAAAAACTGTCAGCCAGTTTCAAGGATCAACCAGACGACTTTAACAGAATCTGGTCCATATTCATAGATAAACTGACTTCCAACTCTTCCTGATTCCCAACCCCAGATGGACCCCATTCATAAAACACCACAAAATGCTCTCAAAATAAATAGCAAGTTAACACTCTCAGCACACACTTACTGAGACACTCACTTACACCCCCTCTCACTCTCCTCTCACTTCAAGATTTAAGGGAAGAATGGATAAATCGAGTAAAGCTACATTATAAAATTACATTTTATAATGAATACCTAATAATCCCCACCCTATCATAAAAATAAAAATGGTCATTATGTTTGGCTTTATGCCCTCCCCCTGCCATTATTATCATTATTATTAGGGTTCTCGCCCAAAGGGCAAGGACTTCTCTAGCTGAAGCTAGAGAGGTCCTTGCCCAAAGGGCAAGGACCCTATTGTTCCTGTAGCGTTTCTTTCTTCTTCTTCTTCTTCTTCTTATTCAGTCTAGTCACTGAACCCTAATTTGACCCCCTAACCATGCTCAAAAACTTACCAAAATTGGCACACTCCTCAGAATCGGCGAAAAATTTGATAAAATGAAAAAATTAACCCCCAACATGCCAAAATGAGCTCTCTAGCGCCACCTGGGCAGACTAAAACGGCCCCAACAGCCAGTAGGAATGTCGTAGACAGATCAAACCAACGCCCAAACGATCATCTAATCAAGACCAACAAATCACGCGCCGACACCCCTGACCTATCTCAAACAGGAAGCCAGCAATTTGGATTTCAAAATAAGAGCTCACCGGATCATCCCCACTTCGCACCGTGATTTCACACCCTTAACAGGCTCATAGCCATGCCAAAACTGGCACACACGCCCCATGGTTTATAACATTTCTGAAAACGAAAAAATAAACACAAAAAATGCCAAAATGTGCTCTTTAGCGCCACCAAGGTGCAAAATGGAGCACAAAAATGGTTGCCATGGCAACAAGGAATGTTGTAGAGAGGTCAAACCAATGTCAAAACGTTGGTCTCATCGAGACACAAAAATCACGCGCTGACACCCTTGACCTATCTCAAACAGGAAACCGGCAATTTGCCTTTCAAAGTAAAATTACTACTCTCCAGAAAAAAATTATCTCCTCTCTGGCCGTAAATGGTATCGGCTTGAAACCCGGAGAGATGACAGAGGAGGCATTGATGATCAAAAGTTATGTAGGATTTTGTTGTTTCTCAAACGGTTTCCGAATGACAAGCCCTCAAAGTTGGTGAACCTCAAAGAAGCCCTCCCAGCTCCTCCCATTGAAATGAATGGGGAATGAAAACACAGCTCTGGACAAACTGTGGAAGTTAAGCCTGTACAGAAAAAACAAAAAGTCCTACAGCTTTGAAAATTACACGGATGGATTCCTGACAAAATTTCCAGTTCACACATATAACTTGTACAGAGATGTGGTCAAAAATGTGGCATTGGTGAGGAAATGTTTCTGGAGTTTTGGTTGTTGTGCTGCTCAGCTGCAGTTTAAATCTGGATGAGGCAGCAGCTGGTCATGTGACTCACTGAATGGAGTGTGTAATACACACCCATTATAAAGACTTAGGCTCCTGACAGAGCTGCAGCTACACACCTCAGTCAAACTTTGAGAAGGTCAAAGGGTCAAAAAGGGATGAAACCCTCAAAATGGAGGTCAAACGGGCATGAGGGACCTGCGAGCGAGGACCCGTCCAATACTGCTTGCAGCTTTAATTATTATTATTATTATTATTATTATTACTATTATTATTATTGTTATTATTTTGTTTATTTATTTATTTTTATTTATTTGTTTGGATATTTGTATTGATGTTGTTGTTATGATTATAGTCATTGCTGTCATTGTTTCTGGCATTGCTGTTGCGATTGTGGTTATCATGTTAATATTATTATTTTTAATACTAATCTCACCAGTGTTATTATCATTACTGCACTGATATCCCTGTCTTCAATGGGAATTAACTGATATTCATTTCATTTCATTTCTTTTTGTTTCTTTATTTTGAATTTAATTTTGTTTTATTGATGTTTATACATCATCAAGATTTCAAGATTTGAACATTGGCAATTCATTGTCTCCCTGAACACCACTACACCTACCCATACTAAAACTTTAGGGTAATTGTTTTTATTTTTTATTCCTGTTCTCTTTTCCATGTTCCCATGTTATCAATATAATAGCCATTCTTATTATTATAATTATTATTTATTTCTTTATTTATTTCTCTATAGGTGCATATGTATGTATGTGTGTATGTGTGTATATATGTATGTATGTGTGTATGTGTAACCCATCTGGTCAGACTCTCTGTCTGCTATGAAATACCCTCTGCGTTGTGTTTGTTGGGTGAAGGGACGTAGACAGTAGGTTGGTCACTGGAGCAGGTTTATTTATGGAGCAGGTCTGTACAAAATAAATCAAAGTTTCAGTGGACCACACTTCATGCATCTGTTCTCCGTCAGCACACTTCTCTCCTCATCATGTCCTAAAGGCATCTGAAATTTCCTGCTCTTCAGTGATATCTTTTTTTAATATATATTTCATCAATAAAGTATTTTTATAAACAGAATTCATTTACAATGTAACACAGAAACAAAATACAATTTGACAAACAAAAATAATAAAAATAATTGAAACCAAAACAAAACAAGGGCTCACATACCTGTACAAAATAAATCAAAGTTTCAGTGGACCACACTTCATGCATCTGTTCTCCGTCAGCACACTTCTAAAGGGAGAGCAGAAAGCATGTCGCGCTGCATGAGAAACGGCCCACGCTATAGCCTAGCTTGAGATCGGTAAATTAGCTCTTAAAATTATGTGCTGCACGTCACTTCAAACACTCCAAAAGTACACTTCTAAACATTCATAATGTTTGTATACAGTCTGTGAGCCTAAAAACATACATATGAACAACTTTATAACCTGTTAACCATGCTTTAACTCATATTGAACAGAATGCAATGTGAAAACCTACCTCTCCTCATCATGTCCTCAAGGCATCTGAGGAGAGGACCGCAAAAGGTGCCGGAAATGATGCACCGCAGGTGACCATCAAAATAAAACAGGAATACATGTTTAAACACGTACAAAGAAAAGATTTAACATTATTAATGACTGAGGATGGACTTTTGGTGAATTATAACATGTTTTTTAACACACCCGTTACATATGTATATGTATATATGCATATATATATATATATATATATATATATATATATATATATATATGTGTGTGTGTGTGTGTGTGTGTATGTGTGTGTGTATATGTGTATGTATGTATACATGTATGTATGTATGTATGTATGTATGTATGTATATATTTAATTTTTTTGTGTGTGTATGTGTATGTGTGCGTGTGTGAACATACATGGGTATGTGTGCATATGTATGTATGTATATATACATATATTTATTATCTATTTATTTTTGTATAATTATTAGGGATTGTTTGACCGCCATTAGTAGTAAAATTGGGTTGTGCCCCCCCCCAGTGGTGGGGTCGCCCCTGGGCGCGTTTGTCGATCTGCTGTTCCAGCATAATAGAGAGTCTGCTTGATGACAGATTAGCACGCTCCTCAGGGTCTGGGTGCAGTTTGTTAAAAGAGACTTAATTCCATTTAAATTGTATTAAAAAAAATATATATATATATAATATAATAAAAAAAGTCAAAATGAAAAATAAATTAATTCCAGAAATAAGGCTGAGCCTGTTTCTGACAGTCAGGCTTCCTCCTCAGGGTCTGGGGGCTGTCTCTCTGGGACCAGGCTCTGACCTTAGCGGAACATCAAAGCAAAAAAAAAAAAAAAGTTTGTCTTTTGTGGTGCTGGACTGGCGGATCTCTGGATGTGCTTGGGGGTAGCCTTGTTATCCGGGTGAGGCGGGGGTTGGCGATCCTTTGGTGGGGCACTGTTTTTGAGCTGCGGGTGCGGGTAGTTGCAAAAAAATAAGCTGATAGGGAATGGGAGGAAAAACAAAAAAAAAAGGGGGGGGGGGTTGACAAAGACATTGGTTTTCTGGTAAAAACAAAACACACACACACACACACAACACTTACACACACACACAGACACATCTACACACAAAAACAGCTCACTCCTTTTTTGTATTTTGTATTTTTCTACTTAGTTTCTTTTCTGTTTTAAGTTATGTTACTTGTCCTGTTATATGTCTTAGTCTTTGTTTGTATTGTTTGTTCTTTGCAATAAAAAAAAAAAAAAAAAAAAAAAAAAGATAAGTTCACACATTAATAATCGATGTACACAGAAATTAATGAGCAGAGACCAGAAACGAACCAGAACAACGTCAAAGGTTTCTCTACCTCTGCTCTGCCCTCGAACCAGGAAGAACAATATCAGGATTAATGTGGATTTCAAAATAAAAGCCTTCTCATACAACAACAGCATTTCGACTCAGACGTTTTTTCTTATTGAAATTCCTCAGTTTTAATTTCATTTGAATCTATAATTAATCTTATTTCTATTAATTATATTTAATTTCTCTTGTTGTATGTAACTGAAGTTATGTGGACTAATCTATTTTTATGTTATTTATTTGGTCACTTTGGTTATCTTTTCATTTACTTCATTGTATATGTTTTTGTTTTATTTTTGTTTCATTTATTTAGTTTTTCTTGGAATTATGATGCTGCTTGGAGAGAATTATCAGTTGTTCAACTGTTAACATGTCAGCTTGTGAACTGGAAGCTGTTGAATAAAGACAAGAAAATCCAAATAAAAAAAAAGATATATATTTTGAAGGGTTTTCAACACCAAAGAATGACAATAATACTAATAATACAATAACAAACTGCAATGGCAGTGTATTGGTTTGAATGGGAGTCAATACGGTAAAAAAATACCCTTAGGGACTTCTGAGGGGCTTTTTTATTTTAAAGTGTATTGAAGACTTAAAAAAAGTAATAACTACTGAAATATCAAAAATCTTCAGAAAATACACAACATGACCAAATTTTATGCCATTTGCATCAACACAACCAAAGTTATCCACAAAAGAGTGTCCAAGGAGCTAAAATTTACCCCCAGGGATGCACAAGGGTTAAACACATGAGGTCAAAGTATATATTGATATTTTCACTCACTTTTTATGCCTCCAAGCTGGCAGAAGCAAGGGTTTGAGGAAGGCATTACTTGCCTGCCTGCCCATCCATCGTAGGTCGGCCCTGGGGCCTCATGTATAAAGTGTGCATACGCACAAAAACGTGACGTATGCTCTTTTTCACGGCAGAGTTCAGATGTATCAAGAGCGAAATGACCGTGGAAATGTGCGGTGCCTCACAACAACTTCATGGCTGGCGTACGCACATTTCTACAGCATTTGTTCCTTTGGCGACACTTAGAGGTGATGCTGGGAAACTGTTATAATAAATAAATGTGAAAACAATTAGTCCTCAGACTGAGCGATGTGCACATCAGAGACAAAACAGTTAACATTGATGAACAACATGAGTGGATATAAAAGCACGCGCAAAGAGGTACAAAAATACTGAATAAACACAATGGCTGCTTTAGCAGTATGAGAAGACATTGTAAATGGTGTAATACGAAGAGAGTGTGTGTTCAGAGATACAAAAGATTTACTGGCACATGATGACGACTGGATCATCAGCTGCTTTAGGTCCCCGAGGGCGATCCTCCTGAAACTGTGCGCAGAGCCGCGGCCGGCATTCAACATTAAAGCTCAATTTGCAGGAAGAGTTTTCCCAATGTGATCAGAGCTATGGACTGCACACACACTGCTAAAAAAACACCATCACATGAATTTGTGTATGTCAACAGGACACATTTTCATTGATCAATATACAGATCATATGTGATGCTCAAATGTAGTTAACCAACATTGTGGCGAGGTGGTCTGGTTCAATGCACGATTCATACATTCTGAGTAACAGCGTGAGTGGGAACAGACTACAAGCTGACACTGTGCATGATAGGGGCTTCTTGTTCAGTAAATTTATTTGTGTAATTGTCCTAAAATAATCCCTGCGATGTGCACTGAGCATGTGCGCCCCCAATTCTATCCCGTCTTCACAGCATCATTAATAATCAGTGGTTGAAGTCAGTGACGTGCTGTTTTTCCTGATTAAACTACAGCTTAAGATCTTTTTAACAAGCCACTGATTGTCTCTGTGTGTGGTGTAGTCATCTTAATAACCCTGTGTGTAAAAGTATGAAATATTTTAATCAGCCTGTTCCCTGGTGCACTTCTGCACTGATTTGCAAGAACAGTGTTCCATGTTAGTAATTAACAAATAGAAACTGTAAATCAGGAGTCACCCACATGTGCTCCCACCACTCCTGAGAGAGCAGTGTCTGTGCCCTCCCCGCCTGTTTCGGCCACACTTTTATGTGGGGGGGGCAGCCACCCTCCGCTTCACGTTCACCTTGATGACCACTTCTTTTTCATCTCTGCTTGTGTGCCCTCTGACCCCATGGCACTGACAGCCTCACACTCTCCCACTCACTCCTCTTGTGTTAGTTGCTCATGTCGGAGGACAGCATGACAAAGAGCCTCCACTTCAGCGAGCAGTGCCTCAAATGCACTTTTCATGAAATTATTTTTTAAACCACCTTACTCATTCTTTTTTAATGTTCTGATCATGCAGAGAGGGGAATCTCAGGCTCAGGGCTCATTTACATATAATTTGCGTATGTAAATTGGGGTGTGGACAGGGAGGGTGGGGTACTCCAACATGTGCGCTCAGTTCCACGCTGATTGGGATGTACAAAGGAAATGTGCTTGGATTCATGCGTGCGCACAGATTCGTACATCTGGATATTTTTGTGTGTACGGCGTTTTCTGGATTTGATTGTACGCCATGTTTTAGTAGGAAATCCCAAAAGGCTTTGTACATGAGGCCCCTGGTTTTTTTTTAACATGCCATACTCAAAAAATGCTTAAAAAAAATTGTATTCAGTATTTGCACAATTATCTTCTCGGAAAAAAGGGTAAAATATTTACATTCTGGAGGTCATAGCAGGGGCCCCTAGGTTTAAAGTCATCAGCTACATGTGTGCAAGAGCCAGCTTTTCTCTTGAAAGATTTTATGGGGTTCCCATTTTAAAAATGACTTAAAATATATAAATATTTTGGTCTGATAAATGTATAATATGATCAGTCCCATTGATCAAGTTATACATTATCAATAGACACACTATCTGTCTGTTTACCGCTGTGAGTTTTTAGTCTTTCCATCAGTACTGATTGTGTAATTTCCCCCTGTTTTGGTGGCATATGTTTTGTAACCGTTTGTCATTTGTTGGGAACAATTTTTGGACATATCCACTGAGGGATAACTGGAAATGGAGCTGTTTTTGGCACTTACCTGGTGGACCACAATCGCCATTTCACCGGGCGTCAATGACTTCTGCCGGCATCTGCAGCCTCATCTCTCCACCAGACTACAATATACTAAGGACATGCTGCTGCAATATAACACTCTTGTACCTCTATCGGATTTGCTTGTCCAACACCTTGATCACAACCTAATATACAGACATAATGACAGTTTTAAGCACACTAAAATATGGAAGCGGGGCAAGAGGGGCAGGGTCCACCTGAGACTGCAGCGACAAAAGCTGATGAACCGCCTCCCATTCCCGACAATGATCCTGGCCAACGTGCAATCCCTCTGTAACAAAACGGATGAGCTTCAGGCCAGCGTGTCCCATCTCCACCAGTACAGGGACGCTTGTGTGCTGGCTTTGATAGAAACCTGGCTCTTAAACAACGACTCTGACTCAGACCTACTCCTTGATGGCTTCGGGATTCCCTTCCGCATGGATAGAGACAGCGACGTCACAGGGAAGTCCCACGGAGGCGGGGTCTGTCTCTATGTCAACCGGAGGTGGTGCAACAACATCACCATCAGAGAGAGAACATGCACCCCCGATATTGAACTGTTGTCCGTGTCAGTTCGTCCGTTTTATCTCCCCAGGGAATTCCCCCAAGTTTTTATCACTGTGGTCTACATCCACCCTAAAGCCAACACCAAAAATGCAGCACACATGATCAGACAATCCACAGAGACATTACAATCACTGTGTCCGGATGCTCCTGTTTTTTAATCAATGTAAACTGAGATCAAGTCTGTCTCACTTTTATCAGTACGTCACCTGCCCAACTCGTCTTAATAAGACTCTCGGTCTCTGCTATGGGTCCATCAAAGATGCTTTTAGGTCATTCACACTACCTCCCTTAGGATCCTCAGACCACAACACCATACTACTGGAGCCTGTGTACAAAACAGTGTTAAAAAGGTAGGCTGTTCAAGTTAAAACTGTGAAAGGTTGGTCTTCAGAAGCTATTCAGTGCTTGCGGGGGTGCCTGGACTGCACTGATTGGTCTGTGATTATTCAGCCAGATGGTCCTCAGAGCTCCTCCAGTGGCATGGACATAAATGGACTTACCTCCACTGTGTGCAGTTACCTATCTTTCTGTGAAGAGTCCTGTATTCCTACACGACAGACTATAGTATATAGTAATTTTAACCTGTGTCCCAGCATAGTTGGATGGATTTTAGACTTTTCAACAGACAGATCACAATGTGTTAGAGTGAACTCCACCCTGTCTGATGTCCTCCTCTCCTCCACTGGTTCCCCACAGAGCTGTGTCCTCTCACCCATCTTATATATCCTGTACACTGATGACTGCAGAAGCTCACATCCAGGACGACATGCACTGAAGTTTGCTGACGACACAGTCATAGTGAGTCTGCTACAGGAGGAGGACACAGCTCCTAGACCAGTGGTGGATGATTTTATTCCCTGGTGTGACGATTCCTTTTTAAACCTAAATGTGGAAAAAACTAAGGACATGTGCATTGATTTTAGAAGGAACACAAACCCACCAGTTTTAACAAAAATTAAGGGGGAGACTGTGGAGCGCGTTAGCAATTTTAAGCACCTTGGTGTTGTCATCGACAATAAGCTGTCTTTTAATGAAAACACAGATATTGTATATAAAAAACCACAGCAGCGACTGCACTTCCTCCGGATGCTCAACCGGTTTGAGGTCTGCAGCAAACTTATGACAATGTTCTACCATTCAATGATCAAATCTGTTCTGACTTTTGCTATCATTTCCTGGTTTGGCAGCCTCTCTTTGGGAGACAAAAAGAGACTGGAACATGTTGTCAAGGTAGCAAGCAAAATTATTGGTGTTACACTGCCTGACCTGCCTACAACCTTCTGCAGGAGGGTGAACTCCAAGGCCCAGGACATCATACAGTGTCCTGTGCATCCTCTCCATGTTGAGTTTGAGCTCTTACCCTCCAGTAGGAGATTCAGATTGCCAAAGGCCAAATCTAACAGGATGAATAAATTCTTTTATATCAAAAGCTGTAACACAACTCAATTTAAATCTTTAACAATGAACAGTCATGAGTCATTGAAACGTTGCAGTGATGGTCCTGCTCAGTTGTTCCTTATAGTACTTGTACTTGTGCTTTATCCATCTCAGTGTTATATCTGGATTTGTGTGATTGTGTTTTTTATGTTTCATGTTTTTTACATGCCTGCAAAGCAAATTTCCCTTAGGGGACAAAAAAGTAAGGTCTAAGTCTAAGTCCCTATCACCCACAGCCAACTGTTAGCTACTTGTGGTAGCTGTGATTCCTTGGTTATATTTTTTGTCTGTTTATTTCCGTCATAAGGTTTGAATCCAACGTTGGTGCTCTCCAAAATGTTTGTTAAAAATAGCTGTTTGGTAGTTTTCCATAAGACAGATTGTAAGTAATTGTATTGGGGGGTCAAATCAATAGTAATAAGGATTTAACATCAGAAATGTTCAGTACAGTTATAATCACAAAAATGTATTTCCCTTCTAAATGTACAAATTCAATGATATTTCGGGATGGGAAGCTGATGTGGCCCAAACCATATCAACTGTTAACTCTAGACACTTTACGAAAGAGAAGGACAATGCCAAACTCTTTACTTAAAGAATAATTGCTATTGACTTGTTTTTGTAAATTCATTTTTGATTTTATTTTTATTCCAAAGCCAAAATGAATCCACAAATAATGCAAAATCGGCAACAGTTACAGAGGTGAAAATACCTCTGACAGTGCTCATGACCTTTGCTTATCAGCTGCTCACACGTGTGATAATGTTGTGATTTTATTGGTATTTAGTTTTACCCTCATAATTAAAGCACTGTTTACTTTGCACATATAAGGTGGCTGCAAACAGCCTGAGGTCTTTTTGTGCCCTCTGATGGGATCTTCCAATAACGCAGTGTGGATGAACAAAAGCAGCCATGACACCAGTGGACACAAACAGGGACATGAGGACAAACAGCAGGTGTACTGAACAAAGCCAGTGCATTAACAGGAAGGACATACCAGTTTTCTGCATGTAGATGGTAATAATACAATCATTATTTTAAAAGGAAAAATGTGAGGCAGAATTTCTTATGGTTGTAAAAGTATTGCCCATATTGGGGAAACACGGTATTATCTTGTAGAGAAATAAAACTACCAGGGGTCAAGTATTTATTTATTTTAGCATTGAAGAATACATCAATCCACTGTATCATCTTCTGTAAGGGCTCATAGAGTCTGAACATCAACTTCATCAGATCATCAAACAATTACAGAAAACTGTAGAGTATCAAGAATAAAAAAGACATTTGAAAAGTATTTTTACAATAATATAAAATAATGATGAAGCAAACAGATGAAATCTTAACTTCAGAGGTCTATCTCATACTTTCTCTGAATTATTTCAGTATTTAAAGGAAAGAAAAGACAAACGTCAAAGAGCGTGGGCTAATTAATGTTCTATAACACAACATACCACACGGTAACTAGCTTACGGGACAGCCCTTCTGTTCAGTGTGCTTCTTTAACTGCGGGAACAGTTTCTCAAATTGTGTAAATTTCCCCATGAGCTGTTTGACCTGCCTAGTGTCCTTAGAGAGGTTGCTGAAAAGATGACAGCGATTGCTACACATCTGAACAATTCTCCAGAGAGGGGGACGCATTTGAATAAACTGGTCCAGGTTTCCTTTTAGCTCCTCCCCGTGAGTCATCAGGACGATGGTGTTGTCCCTGATCCTCCAGCCAAACATGTCCTCCAGCTTCTCTAAAATCCCTATCTCCTGATCCGTGAACCTGCCGAGCTGAATCACCAGCAGCACCAGGCAGCGCTCTGGCTGGCAGTACTGCTTACACTCTTTGATGAGGGCCTCATGGTTTTGGAGCCGGTCGTGGAGGAAGTCGGGGGTGTCGACCACTCTCACCTGAGCTCCAAATAACCCCATCAACCTGACCTCGCATGTGGTGGTGACCGGCAGGGAGTTTGACTCGGACCGAAAAAGCTGGTTTGGAAAGAAGATGGTCCCTGCAGACAGGATGGTGTTTGCAGATGCACTCTTCCCCGTCCCGGTGAGTCCCAGCAGGACGATGTTCATCAGGCTATCAGTCAACTTAGGGCCTTCGTCAGCTAGAGGACACAGTTATTAAGAGTTCTTTATAGTTTTGACTAATTTAATTCATGAAGAAATGTTGTAGAACAGGATGTTTTTATATGTGTTATGTCTTTAAGGTCATACCAGTGTGGCATCTGTGTGCGGCTTTTTCAGGAATAGGGACGATGGTCCTGGTGGTTGTGGGGTCATCATCTGTAACTATTATAATACATATATGTCATATTAACAAACAGATTCATTCTTTTGGTTCATTCAGTTAAAGAATCATCATTTTATACATATTTCTTTATTTTAAATGTATGTAGTTGTCATTGCTGCTGGTGTCACTGAGGTTTAAGGTTTTTCTCATTTTCCTTAATCACTGACAACAGCTTTAAACCATGAATAATCTCGAAGAGGACGCCATGTTGAGGAGCTTTTTGGTGAGCAGATCTCTGGTTTTCTTCATTATGAGGACTTTACAATGTCTCATCTTGGCACTGTGAGCAAGCCTTGAGGTTGAGCTCCTGCACCACCTTCTGTTCTTCCAGGTATGGTCTGCGGATACTTCTTGAGGGACTATTTGAACCCTTGAGGTTAAATTATATATTAACATGATACCATTGTAAATACATGCAGTCTAGAACAACTTGAAGCAGACGTACCTTCTCTCTGATGGTTCTGATGTTCTGTGTTTCTGAAAGAGTTGGATCACATTTTGTATTAATCATGAAATAATGAGCACAGAGATTTATTTCATCCTGCTTTTGCCATTTAACACACTTCCAAACTCATTTTTGATCCAAAAATATTGAGGAAAAAGCCAGCCCTGAAGCAGACTGACCCTTCAGCTTATATCTGCACATATTCAAAGAGTCTTAACTGTCTGTACCTCCTCTTCTGCAGGGCTGCTCTTCTCTTGCTAACAACATCTTGACCGTACTTTTTGTAGTCATATATGAAGGACTGACGCCCGGTGCACCACTTCTTACAGTCATTGACCAGGTTTCCAGAGATAACCTCCAAATGAATGTCAGATTCTTTCAGATGTTTTAATGAATTACAGGTCCTATAATCGAGCATGAAGATGACCAGTTGTTTTGTGATAGTTTCTCCAAAGGTTTCCTGAAGTTTACTGATTTGAGCCAGCACGGTCTCCTCTTGAGTGTCCTCTTGGTCCACAGCCAGAATGAAGAGGTGAGGACCAGGATATGACAATGCCATGAAGTCAATGATCTGTTGGTCTGGATGTTGATATTCCTCATTAAAGAGGTGATGGGCGCTGATGACTCTGTACGAGCTGTTCTCCTGCATGGTGGTGCTGTCTGATGTTAGAACATTATGTATGTCTCCGTCCAGGAGGATGTCTTCAATGACTTTCTGCAGCCCCTTTCCTAACAGACCGATGGTGAACTTTCCTCCATAAGCTGTGAAAACAAGCGAGTTAAGTTAGAGACAAAATCTGGATAAATGAAGAGGGAGGATCATGCTGTGCTGATGTCACCATAGGTGACAGTTTGACCCCCATCAGGTTACTGTCAGGAGTCCTCTGCCCCATGGGACCCAAACATACAAAAATATGTCATCTGATCTAAATCTTGGGGTGTGAATTTATTATTGATTATTGAAGATATAATTGGCTTAACAGATTATTCCGACTGTTGGATTCACTATATGTTACATTATATATATTAAACATATACACATTATTGCAAATGTTCATTTTTATCACAAGTGTTATTCAGTATGAAACAGACTTATTGTAAATAAGTCTGTTTCAAATACACACACACACACACACACACACACATATATATATATGTATATGTATATATATATATATATATATATATATATATATATATATATATATATATATACATCCCTCACAGAGAAGAGGTGTTAAACTCACTAAAGGGCATGTTCACGTTAAAAAGCAGAATATGGACTCTTTGATTTCTAAATGCAAAACACTGATGTTTATCCGTCTTAAAGGAGGTTAAAGTATTTATTCTGCCTCCACAACATCAGGACATCTTCCAGGAATGATGTTCAGGAATGCTGCCCAACTATGTTGTGCTAATTCTTCCTTTTAAAGTAGGGGTGGGGGAGCTTGGTTAGCATGAGGGCCACACTACTGTTATCATCAGTTTAAGAGGGCCAAATCATTAAAAAAAACAAATGGACGCTACCATTAAGTCAAACAAGACGAAATAATAAATATCTAGATAATTTCAAACTAAAAAAAAAGCGACAACAATGAGCTGAACACAGAAATAAAGACAATTATACTTTTCCATGAAAGGACATTAAAGGAAAAGTGGTCACTGTCTTTTTGGATTTGTTAATTTATTTTAAGTAGTCCAGATGAGAATATAATTTTTTTTGACAAAATTAGCTTAGCCAAGGTATAAAAATCTGTTACCATTGGCATTTAAAGTAAATCTGACTTTTTTGCCAAAAGTATCAACAACATCCCTCCCTGACAAAAACTATGATCTCCACATAAACTTTCAAACAGTCCAGAGGTACCAGCTTTCGTCTTCATTTGAGTGGAGTCATGGTATAACCAGCATTCACCCTGATCCTAAATACCAAATGTGACATTAAGCTGGTACAATATTGACCCTCAAACACTAAAATGTGTACGTTAAAGTCAAAGATCTGACTTACGAGGTGGAGCTCTGCTGTGGTTCATCTTATCAGGTGAAGAGGGAGCAGACAGCAGGTGTGTTTCCCTGAAGGCTCCTGATGCTCTGAAGCCTGTGAGCTTTAACCAGCTATTATGACTGTGGTGGACCAGCCCTCTGGGAGGAGTCTGAGGAGTCAGGAGCCAGGTGTGAGCTCATTCTTCCTCATTTCATAAAAGTCGAGGCACAGAGAGAGATGGGCATCATCTTGGCAAAGATGGGCCTCAGAGCATCGATCCCTAAAGGTAAGATCCCAACATCTTCCTTCTGTCGCTGCTTTAACTCATCACAGTTATCCCTGGTTGGTTTTAATTTTCAGAAGTTTACACACAATGGCACATTAGGATGACTCTAAGAAATAATAAATGATCTGTTAAATATAAAAAAAAAAATACAAATTTTGAAATCATGAAGTCATGAATTTAATAGAAGTCAAACTCAGAATTTTAAATCTAAAAATGTATGAATGTTGTAAATTTCTTCTCTTGAGTTTTTAAAGTATTAAATCTCCAGCTTAAAGCAGTTAAACAGTTTGTCTTGCTGCTGCCAGCGTGCTGTTCACCTCTGCTTCAGAACAGGTTCAGCTCTAACAAACTACAACATCTCTGACCATCCTTTTATTCACATATGCTGAGAAAATGTCTCCAAAGACATTTCTGTCATTTTTGGAACAAATGTAGACCTTAAACTGTATCATTCATCATCGTTTACATCCTACAGCACAAATGTTCAAACTTCAATTTCCTTTGTTTGATGCAACAAGGTAGATTTGACTTCAACGGATCTCTGACAAACATCCTCGGCTTTCAATGAGATCATTTAATAATAATACTATTCATGATAATAATAAGAGAACATATCCCTTTAGAGTCCATGACCCACTGCTTTAATCAAAACCTGTAATGTTTAATAAAATATGGGATTTATTTATTCGGACGGGCATCCTTATTCTCTATGTCACTTAAAGTTTTGATTATATACTTGTATACTTGTTAAACCTCCCATTTTAGGTTTTTATTGATGTGTTTATATATAGATGTATATGAAAAATACAATGTTTTGTGGCGCAATACTGTCTCAATATTTTCAGTACATAATTGTGATATTTTATTATTCAATCATTTATAGGTTTTAAGGACATTTGTATTTCAGTGCATATATATGTGTATATATATATATATAAACATATATATATAAACATACAGACGTGTGCAAAATTGTTGGTACCCTTGTGTTAAAGAAATAAAAACCCACAATAGTCACTGAAATAACTTGAAACTGACAAAACAAAAGTCATAATAAATAAAAAAAATAATGAAAAATCAGACATTGCTTTTGAATTGTGGTTCAACAGAATCATTTTTAAAAAATAAAATAATGAAACTGGCCTGGACAAAAATGATGGTACTTCTAGAAAAGATTGAAAATGATTTGACCATAGGGACATGTTAAACTAAGGTGTGTCCTGTAATTAGCATCACAGGTGTCTTCAAGCTTGTAATCAGTCAGTCTGCCTATTTAAAGGCTGAAAAGTAGTCACTGTGCTGTTTGGTATGGTGGTGTGTACCACACTGAACATGGACCACAGAAAGCTAAGGAGAGAGTTGTCTCAGGAGATTAGAAAGAAAATTATAGACAAGCATGTTAAAGGTAAAGGCCATAAGACCATCTCCAAGCAGCTTGATGTTCCTGTGACTACAGCTGCACATATTATTCAGAAGTTTAAGGTCCACAGGACTGTAGCCAACCTCCCTGGACGTGGCTGCAAGAGGAAAATTGATGACAAATTAGAGAGACGAATAATACGAATGGTAACCAAAGAGCCCAGAACAACTTCCAAAGAGATTAGAGGTGAACTCCAAGGTCAAGGTACATCAGTATCAGATCACACCATCCATCACTGTTTGAGCCAAAGTGGACTTAATGGAGGACACCACTGTTGAAAGCAAATCATAAAAAAGAGAGACTGGAATTTGCCAAAATGCATATTGACAAGCCAAAAAGCTTCTGGGAGAATGTCCTTTGGACAGATGAGACAAAACTGGAGCTTTTTGGTAAGTCACATCAGCTGTATGTTCACAGAGACAGAAATGAAGCATACAAAGAAAAGAGCACTGTACCTACTGTGAAACATGGAGGAGGCTCAGTTATGTTCTGGGGCTGCTTTGCTGCATCTGGCACCGGGTGTCTTGAATCTGTGCAGGGTACAATGAAATCTCAAGACTATCAAGGCATTCTGGAGCCAAATGTGCTGCCCAGTGTCAGAAAGCTTGGTCTCAGTCACAGGTCATGGGTCCTATATATATATATTTATATATATACAAAACCCAAAACCAGTGAAGTTGGCACATTGTGTAAATTGTAAATAAAAACAGAATACAATGATTTGCAAATCCCTTTCAAGCTATATTCAATTGAATACACAGCAAAGACAAGATACTTAACGTTCGAACTGGTAAACTGTGTTATTTTTTGCAAATATTAGCTCATTTTGAATTTGATGCCTGCAACATGTTTCAAAAAAGCTGGCACAAGTGGCAAAAAAGACTGAGAAAGTTGAGGAATGCTCATCAAACACTTATTTGGAACATCCCACAGGTGAACAGGCTAATTGAGAACAGGTGGGTGCCATGATTGGGTATAAAAGCAGCTTCCCTGAAATGGTCAGTCATTCACAAACAAGGATGGGGCGAGGGTCACCACTTTGTGAACAAATGCGTGAGCAAATTGTCGAACAGTTTAAGAACAACATTTCTCAACGAGCTATTGCAAGGAATTTAGGGATTTCATCATTTACGGTCCGTAATATCATCAAAAGGTTCAGAGAATCTGGAGAAATTACTGCACGTAAGCGGCAAGGCCGAAAACCAACATTGAATGCCCGTGACCTTCGATCCCTCAGGCGGTACTGCATCAAAAACCGGCATCACTGTGTAAAGGATATCACCACATGGGCTCAGGAACACTTCAGAAAACCACTGTCAGTAACTACAGTTCATCGCTACATCTGTAAGTGCAAGTTAAAACTCTACTATGCAAAGCGAAAGCCTTTTATCAACAACACCCAGAAACGTCACCGGCTTCGCTGGGCCCGAGCTCATCTAAGATGGACTGATGCAAAGTGGAAAAGTGTTCTGTGGTCTGACGAGTCCACATTTCAAATTGTTTTTGGAAAGTGTGGTCGTCGTGTCCTCCGGACCAAAGAGGAAAAGAACCAGCCGGACTGTTATAGGCGCAAAGTTCAAAAGCCAGCATCTGTGATGGTATGGGGGTGTATTAGTGCCCAAGGCATGGGTAACTTACACATCTGTGAAGGCACCATTAATGCTGAAAGGTACATACAGGTTTTGGAGCAACATATGTTGCCATCCAAGCAACGTCTTTTTCATGGACGCCCCTGCTTATTTCAGCAAGACAATGCCAAGCCACATTCTGCACGTGTTACAACAGCGTGGCTTCGTAGTAAAAGAGTGCGGGTACTAGACTGGCTTGCCTGTAGTCCAGACCTGTCCCCCATTGAAAATGTGTGGCGCATTATGAAGCGTAAAATACAACAACGGAGACCCCGGACTGTTGAACAACTTAAGCTGTACATCACGCAAGAATGGGAAAGAATTCCACCCAAAAAGCTTCAAAAATTGGTCTCCTCAGTTCCCAAATGTTTACTGGGTGTTGTTAAAAGGAAAGGCGATGTAACACAGTGGTAAAAATGCCCCTGTGCCAACTTTTTTGCAATGTGTTGCTGCCATTAAATTCTAAGTTGATGATTATTTGCAAAAGAAAATAAAGTTTCTCAGTTCGAACATTAAATATCTTGTCTTTGCAGTGTATTCAATTGAATATAAGTTGAAAAGGATTTGCAAATCATTGTATTCTGTTTTTATTTACGATTTACACAACGTGCCAACTTCACTGGTTTTGGGTTTTGTATATATATATATATATATATATATATATATATATATATATATATATATATAAATTTATATATACATATACACACACACATATATATATGTACGTATGCATGTGTACATATACAGATAGATAGATATTTGTAAATACACATACATACTTCCAGAGATGTGTCCATCCAGGCAGAGACAACAAGACTAAAAGTAAGAATTTATAATAGTCACATCACTTTGTTAATTTTCACTGTTTAAAAGAGTTTTTCCAAAGCAGACACAAAAAAATGAGTCTTTAGATTAATTTTATTACCAGTTTCCTATATTTATTGAGATAACTATTTATTGAGATATTTTTGGCCACCTTAACTGTGAGGTGAGAATCTCATATCATGGCAGCAATTCTTTGTACTCTTTGATATCTGGGATGAATTACTTAAAACTTATTTGACTGTATTTCTCTAGATTTTTGTGTCTTCTGATAGATTTCAGCTGGTCATGATGGTGGTGTAAAATGCATTTTGTGGCAGACGGACTCCCATTAATCGAAGACTTTTTGTCTACAGGACCTCCAATCAAGATTGTGATGATTGGCAAAACTGGAGTTGGGAAGAGTGCTGTTGGTAACACACTCGTGGGGAAGAAAGTGTTCCAGTCTTCATCGAGTGCCACATCTGTGACTGAAACCTGTGGGAAAGAACGAGCCAAGGGTCCCAGAGAGATCCACGTGATCGACACACCTGGGATTCTGGATACAGCAAAAAGTGCAGACAGCATCAAGAACGAAATCGCCAAGTGCATCTATGTGTCCTCTCCTGGTCCTCACGTCTTCCTGTTGGTCATCCAGATCAGCAGGTTCACCAAAGAGGAAGAAAACTGTGTCCAGGCCTTGGAGGAACTCTTCGGACCTAAGGCATCAAAACACATGATTGTTCTGTTTACTCGTGGTGACGAGTTGAGGGGTAAAACCATCCAGGAGTACATCCAGACAGGTCACCCCAAACTACGAGAGGTATTAAACAGGTGTGGGAACAGATTCCATGTCTTCAACAACATAAAAACAAGAGACAAGACCCAGGTGGTGGAGCTGATCAAGAAGATCGACGACCTGGTGGCAGCGAACGGAGGGCAGCACTTCAGCGAGGAGATGTTCAAGGAGGCGGAGCAGATTAAGAAGCAGGGAGGAGGTGCCGTCACAGAAGACAGGGCCACAGAGGAGCAGCCACATCTGAACTACCCCTTCATGGCTGAACTGCTGCAGAGAGTCCTTCTGTTTCAGGCCATACTGGCTGCAGCCGGACAGGAGAGCACCACCAACAACCTGAACCAAACCTTCACCACCACCGACTCCAACATGACACTTGTTAAGTGATGGCGCAATTTGTGTTAAAGAGGGTAGGGCTGAGAAATGCATCTTGTTCTGAAAAGTGGATGGATATGTTTTTGAGTGAGACAAAGTTCATAGTGACACAGGTTATAACGATGTTAAAAAAAAAAGACAGACCAAATGGTTCTTCTGAGGTAGAACCACCAGTGCTTCGAAAGGGGACAAAACAGTGCTTTAAGTTATTTGTATTTTAGTAGGGAACATGTAATAACTGGTAAAAATAATCATAATAATTATAGCTGTTTGATACCACAGGAATAACCATAGATGTCTTGAAAACCCAATTTCGGGTACTCTGTCACTATCATCTAAATTTTGCTTAAGGGCAGTGGTGCATGCATGTTTCCACTTTGGTGATCGGAGGGTTGCAGGTTTGATCATAGCTCAGGGTATCACATAGTGATGTGTCACTTAAGACACTTGATCCAAAGTTGCTCCCACTGCTGCGTCAGTGACGTGTAAATGGGCATTAAAGGGCATGAATGTGTTAGATGATGGATAATTGACAGAGAAACTTCAACCATCAGTAAATGAATGTGAGTGAATGATTGTGAATGTGTAGACATGACCTGCGGTGTAAAGCTGCTTTGAGTCGTCAAAGACTAGAGAACAACTACATGAGCTCAAGTCCATTTGCCATTTTAGTGAACATTTCCTACTTCCTACTTTGAATGTCAAGCCAAGACAAATCTTATAATCTTCATCAGATTCTGTAATTAGAAGGTACTTATGAGGACTCTTAAGCATCTATTGTTACCATGGTAACCACAGATGCAGGCTGTCACTGCTGTTTTTAAGCAGCATCATAACGAGGGAATGACTGAAGGTCCCGTTAACTCTGCCAGTTCAAAGTGCAGTGTTTCTGCCCCTGCGAAGAATACGATGGTAACATCTGGAGACCCAGGTGGACCTGGCCGAGTGAGTGAAATTCCCTCCAGCAAGCTTTTGTGCTATTTGAGACCATGCTAATTAAAATAAAGGACATGTATTAAAACAACACCAGTATTAAAACATATGGGGCCCTGTGGTCCTCCTCCTCATGGCAGCATAACCCAGTGTGATTGGCTGGATGTTACTGTGATGAAGAAGTGTGTTGTGATTGGCTGTTTGTCCAGGATCAAAGCTCAGTTTCAGTTTAAACTTCATGAATACGTCAGTGGGAAGAAGGAAGTACATATGCCTCACAGCAAGAAGGTTTCAGGTTTGAACCCTGTGTCGGCCTTCCTGTGTGGAGTTTAGTTCTCCCTGTGCATGCACAGGTTCTCTCTGGACACTCTGGGTTCCTCTCAGAGATTAAAAAACATGCTCAATAGGTTGATTGGTTACTCCAAATTGCTCTTAGGTATGAGAGTGGATGTGAATGGTTGTCTGTCCCTCTATGTGGCCCTGTAATTGGCTGGTGAGCAGTCCAGGATGTACTCTGCCTCTTGCCTATGAAAGGGATAAGTGGTATAGATGATGGATGGATGGATGGATGGATGGATGGATAATACTTCAGTGATTGTTTTGTGCACACATGGCGATGGTAAAAGAGTAAATATGCAAATGCTGCCCAGGTTGTGTGTGCAGGAGTTTATCTGCAAAATATTGATAACCAAAAGCAAATGTAACCCATTTTAAGTGTCAAAGATTTGTATTTTTGTTGCTGTGGTATCAGATTTGATATTTGGTGAAAACCACAATTGTTACAGAAAACAGCGATTTTGAGTTTTTAACCATCAGTTAGACGACCATGATTGTGTTCGTACTGAAAATGATCCCATCTGTGTGTCATGTGTCAGTTCTTAAAGGCGAGTTCATGACCTGCAAAGCGAGGACTTGCTTCTGTTTTCAGAAATATTTAAACTCTGACTTTTTTTAATTTAAACTACAAGATAGTTTGGTTAAAGTTTCCTTCTTCTGTAAGTGCTGACGTTATCAAAGTACTTACTGTTGATACACTCACAAGCCACTTTATTAGGTACACCAATTTAATGACTCAAATAGCCAATCAGACAATAACATAGCAACAGTTTAATGCATTTAACCATGTAGACAAGGTAAATGAACAGCTGCTGCAGTTCAAATCAAGCATTAGCAAGGTGTACCTAATAAAGTGGCTGTGAGAGAGCGTGACACAAGTGCATAAATAACTTGTGTGGATGATTTCTGTGACCCTGACACAGCAGATTTTCCTCATAAACTCCTGTTTGTGCAGTTTGAAGTGGAAGAAACTTCTTCTTGTGAATCAGTGTTTTGAGTTTCATTGATAATTTTTCATCATCACACCGATCAATTAAGACTTGTAAAAAGTTTATAAGGTGATTAAGAAGTCTGCTGTTATGTAATGTGGTGTATTGCTGTGGTGAGGTAATAGTGTGAAGTATGTAACAAACAGAAGAGAGGGAAACAAACAAACTCGACAGACAGCATATCTGTGACGCTTCTCTGGAGCTCTGACACTGTTAATAAAACATTTAAAAACTAGCTACATGCTTTTTGTTTGTTTTGTGTTTTGATGTCAAGAACCTGGACTTTACTCATTTTAGTACTTTCGGTTCTCAATACCAAAAGTCGAGTGGATTTTAAAAATCGACTGAAAATTTTTAATTAACACCTGAAATAAGGTCTGAAGGGAACATGAAGTGTCATGCATATAATTCGACATTATGAGGATCATTTCGACAAAAACCCTCATTCTAGCATGAATCTCACCTCTATCAAAACGATGGGTAAAATATCCCTTTTAAGATCAACTTACTTTTTGCAGTTTTTTTTGGGAAGCATCTCAAGACCCCAGTTTTAAGAACCATTAGCCTAAGTAGCTGTCTGCATCCATTAAACAGAGGCAGGCTGTGTGCTCGACAACATTTCACTGTAATACCACGCCTTTTGGCTCAGACAGGGACGCACGTTCTTCAGCTGTTTACTCCACAGTGTGCTGGGTGTGATGGCATCTGAGTGCTGCACCTGTCTGCAAAGTTGATGCATCAGATGGTCGAGCAAAAGGATAATCACCCGAGACAAGACATTTCATCTGACATAAACCAGGAGCCAATGAAGACAAGCTGCACTTATACATCAATCTAATGCTGTGAAAAAATAACATGAGTGTTTGAAGACCAGAAAAGACAATACTTAGCCGTCTGGATCAAACAGACGCATGAATTCCATCTGATGGCTGATGTTACGAGAAAAATTCAGTGGCTGGTTGAAGAACCTGTCAGACAAGTGGGTTACAGTAAAAAAGGCAGAAGTTTCAGCCAAGAGGAAGTACTTAGATTTATTACACAACAGTTCCCCGCAGCATTTTTGTCAAAGCTGAAGAATCAACCATGAGAGAAGATCACAGAGAAAAGAGAGCAGAGCAACTTGGAGCTATGACAACAATGTTAACCCTGAAGTTAAACTCAGAGAGCAGACCGGAGCTGTCACTCCAAACAAGTTCCTCCCGCTGCTTGAACATCTTAAGAGTTGTCAGTGTTATGGTTGTCTATTTAAAAGATTGTTTGCCAGCTAAAGTGGTCTTTTTCATAGGTAGAACAGGTAACACGACTGGTGTTGGGCAGTAACATTTAAGCAGAAAGGCACAATAGAAGCTAGATTACATTTTCCAGTGGCTTTGTGGAGGTGTAACACTGAGATTAAACTACCAGCAAAAAATTGTTTCCACTGTTCCACTGAGCCGTCCGACATTGCCGGCGGGGCCCCCTCTGCGTCTCTGCTGCCATCTCGGCTCGGCTGCTCGTTCTTCCTTCCTCGTACCGGTGAAGCTGTGGAAGGGTGGACGCAACCGCTTCAGTACCACAAAAAAACTACACGAAGCAAGCAAACACACCAAACAGGCTCAGTGCGCAGCAGGCTTGATACTTTCCTGTACTCATCTGTTAGTGCGCGTCATATCAAGCCTCTGCATCATGGCCCCCCCATATTGGTCGCCAGGCTCTGCTGCGTCCGGGCTCCCGGTGGCTCCTGGCACCCCCCGACTTCTGCTACTTTACTCTGTCTTTGGCTCCGCTGTTCCTTCGTTCTGTCTCTGGCCTTGCTGCTCCTTTGTCTGAGTCCCGCTGTCGCCCACTCCTCGTGTTTCTGCCATTTGACCCTCAAGCCTTTTTCAGCTCTGTTAAACCTGTTCTGTAAATGATTTATTTATGAAACACTGAATTCATGTTATTAGCATTGTTTGGAGGTAACATAATGGTTGTATGCAGTGGTTAAAGTGGGATTTGATAGGTGGGGAGCCCTAAAACATGGTGTTGCTGCACAGTAGGAAAAATGACGTAAATTATTGAAAAAAAAAAAAAAAAAAAGTGTATCGGCATTATTCTCAACAGAAAAATACAGGCCAGGTTAACAGTCAAAACACACATATAGCAATCTAACATGGCTAACTAACACAGAGAAACACAGCAAACTAACAGCCTAACACAGAGACTCTGACAAAGACTTAAGTGAAAACCAAACCTATATAGACACACAGGTGAGTGAAACAAGACAGGTGAAACCCAAGGAGATCAAGTAAGGCAGGGGAAACAGAAAGTAAAAATAACTACATATGCTACAAAAGAGGAAAACATTTTTCAAATTACAACAACTAAGTTGGGCTAGCCTGGCCAGTGCCAGCGGGGCTAATTTCCTATTCGGAATTTCCTAGTGGGAACTCGGGGGATCCTCACCACCCCGAGTTGACAATCAAAGATTGCTGCCCCCAGTGTAAACAGTTGTTAAGCTCCTGTAATATTCTGTTTATTTGCACTTCTGACTAGTGTTTGTGGCATGAAATCAGCCGTATACATAGTATTGGTCAACATATATTTATGGAAATGCTGAAATAGTGTTATTTTTACATTCTTAATGTGGTATTTGTGAACTACAACACAGGGCGTGCTAACAACAGCTAACACAACAGCTAAAAATGGCCTGGTAGATCGGCACGTCTTTTCCGAATTTGTAACTGGAACACTGGTAACTCGGAGATGAAGTCATTCCCTTTTCCCTCTTCCCAGTTCCAAGGTGAATGGAATGCATCATAATCTGGCCATCAACGCCACCGTCAGTGCTGGCGGGGCTAATCCAGCCACCACTACCACCAATGCTAGCTGGGCTCACCTCACCGAGCCTCGAGTCAGCGGCCCGGCAGCAGCAGCCACCTCTCCGGTAGGTAGGTGCCCTCAGACCACAGTTGAGCAGCTGGATCTCCCCCTTACTGATCAGCCATATGCTCTCCTTCAGAAACTACAACCTGGTTCCGACATACCACCTCAGCACACACTGACAGACGCTCATTACGTGGCGGGTGAATTAAAAACTGGTGCCCTCTTTAAAACCCCCATATTTAAAATACTACGGCACGCTAAACTGAAGTCCAGCCTTCGTTTAGGCAAAAGCGATCTGGGACCCACAACATAAACAAAAAGGCCTGCTTGGTGGCCATTTGAACTGACTGAGACCTGGCTGAACTGTAACTCCCCGATGGCTAGGCTACATATACCAGGCTATAATACATTCAGGAACTAGAAAAGCACTCAGAGAGCGCAGACCTCCGCCAAGCAGCTTTAGTCCACCCCTAGTCCTATCTCGCAATGTTAAAGAATCCTTTAAAAAATTCCTGGATCCGGATGGGGAAAATCTAGTCATTTGTTCCTTATCCCATTCCACACATTTCCTGAAAATTTCATCCTAATCCGTCCATAACTTTTCAAGTGATTTTGAACACAAACAGACAAACAAACCAATACCGGCAAAAACATAACCTCCTTGGTGAAGGTAATGATCGGGAGGGGAGTAGTGGTGGAGGGGTAATTTTTTATGTAAAAGATCACTTAAAATGTAGTCGAATTAAATAGAAGTGTACTCATTACCTTGAGTGTACTGGTCTCAACATGGATCCTTCCCCACAAATGAATGTAACACTGATTGGAATGTATAGACCCCCATCAGCATCCAGTGTGTATTATGAAGAGCTACAGTCACTCCTTAAGGAATGCAGCACTCTGAACAAGATCATATTGTTTTGCGATTTTAATATAGACTGGTTAAAAAAAACAAATAGGAAAAATTTTAAATCACTTATTAGCAAATTTAATTTCTCTCAAATAATAAAAGGGCCCACCAGATTAACTGCCTCTTCAGAGACTTGTATAGACCTTGTCTTCATGAACAAGCCTGAGTGAATCCAGAAGTCCTTCAACTTAATAACTGGTTTATCGGACCATAACTTGATCCTATTCTCAAGAAAACTATCCAGAAACAGACTCATCCATCCCCAGACTAGATCCGAGCAGCTGAGTATACCTAGGAGTGAGCTCTCATATCTGACACAGGCACTTAACAGCATTGATTGGTATGATCATCTTACCCATACAAAGGTCAATGACGACTGTAAAATTTTTATGACTGTGATCCATGAGACAATGTCAGCATTCATTAAGAAAATAAAAATTAAAGCATCAAAAAAGAATCACCTCCCTTGGTTAAATGAAAACTTATGGTCGCTGATGAAAAAAAGAGATCAAGCACTAAAAGTATCGCTAAAAGCTGGTAGGGTAAGTGATAGACAGATATTCACTTCACTAAGAAACAAGGTTGTTAGGGAAATGATATCAGCAAAAACAACATTTTTTGTTAATATAATCAGCAACGCTCAAGGAAATTCAAAGGAAATCTGGACAAACATTAAAAAACTTACAGGAGATTATGCAGTAAGCAAAGAAATTAAGGAACTACTGATAAATGGAAAAATAGCCCAGGACCCTAGTGCTATTGCAACTGCTCTGAATGATTACTTAATTGATTCTGTTAATGATTTGGCAAAGGGCCTTCACCCGCAAATGGAACAGTTCCCTCGTATACCATTGAATCCTGCTGCTCCTGTTTTTTGTTTGTGCACGGTCTCTTAATCTCAGGTTGACAAGGTGATTAGCAGTATCAAAGGCTCTAAGGCCATAGACTCATCTGGCATGGACACATTGTTTCTAAAAAATCAAAAGGACTCTCTTATAGCTCCATTGACTAGCATTATTAAGACCTCAATACTGGAAGGAGTTTTCCCGGACTCCTGAAAGCATTCAGTCATCACACTGATCCTTAAATCAGGCTATCCAACGATAACTAGCAATTACAGACCCATAAGCATACTTCCAACTGTCTCTAAGGTAATGGAAAAACTGGTGTCTGAACAAATCTTTAAACATTTGGAAAACAGTCCGTTCATCCTAAATCCGATGCAGTTTGGCTTTAGGAAACACCAATCTACTGAGACGGCTGTTTGCTTCCTTTTAGAAAATCTAAAATCTAAGATAGATGCTCGTGGAGTTGTTGGAGCAGTCTTTATTGACCTGAAAAAGGCTTTTGATACTTTCAGTCACTGTATTTTACTGTCTAAACTTTCATATTTCAACTTTTCATGTGATGTCATGAGATGGTTGAATCATACCTCTCATAAGGGACTCAACATGTTAGGGTGCGCAACCTAAAATCAGCATCACATGACAAAAACCATTGGGTTCCACAAGGATCAGTGCTGGGCCCACTGCTTTTTAGCTTGTTTATCAATGTGTAACCCAGGTCACAAACATTGTTGAATTTAATATTGTATTCTACTTTCTAATGTAATTTCTGTTTTCAAAAGGAATTGTGAATAATTCCAAAAATGTAAATGGGTTGTAAGTATATAATTTTTTTTCCCGCACTGGCTGTACACATAAAAAAAAAAAAAAACATGGAATTCAGGCTTCAAGAGATCTCGCGTTATTTCAAAATTGCGTTTGTTCATGCGCGGTTGTGTTAGCCAATCAGCATCGAGATTAGCGTCTTAAGGCGGAAGTGTACGGTTTTTGGCCAGAGGGAGATACACGAGACAGACACAGAGACGTCGAGTATATCACCTCAAAGAAGTTTTCTTTAAGAAATACCATTTAGCAAATGGCAGGATGCAGTCCGGATGAACACCAGCCAGATCAACTGAAGTTTAAATTGTCTAGCATTAGTTTGAATCGGTAAGTCATCACAGTGCTCAATTTAATACTCCGTGCCTGAATTCCAATTGTTTTTTCTTAGTGTTACAAAGTGTTATCCGCCACACGTTGGATGATTGTCTATTTTTATGTAAACAACTAGCTGTCGTATACACAGCATGGGGCTACAATTGTATATACTCTTGATGGATGAAATGTATATTTGTATGTGAGCAACTAACTGTTACGTACCCAGTGTGGGGCAATTGTTTGCAGACCTATTTAGTAAATAATGTAACCGTAGAGAATCTAATGGTTCTGGTCTGTTTCATACAGGCCAGGTTTTTTTCCCATACCCAATCTGTACCTGAAAGATGGCAAGCTAATCCAAGGACGAACATCATCATCATCACCATCATCATCACCTACGTCTTCATATTCATCAACATCCAACCCAGTATCACCTGCCTACCTGTGCGGTAGGACTCTGGGACACTTTTTTCCTTCTTTTGTTTATCAAAGACTGAATCTATGAATTGTTTTTGTTTTTTATGAACTGAAAAGATGCTGAAGACTCTGAACTGATTTGGTAGTTAAACCAAATATTTTTGTTTGTTCTGTTTGATTTTAAAAAATCTATATTATTTATTTTTATTTTTCGTTGCATATTTTCAATACAATTATTTTTTTTGAAAATCTACTCCAGTCTCTTGAAGTTTTATTAAGTGTTGTTATCAGTTCACATATCATCCTTTCGAATTTAGCATCTTCTGAGTTAAAACTATTTTTTAATTATCTTATGTTGGTTACGTGTTAATGTTAAGGAGTACTCTTAAATCAAACGTGTGCTACATAAATTATGGCCAGCTAGCCAGGAGGAAATAACTCTGATAACAGCATTTAATAATAATTTTTGTGAATCAAATTGTGATCATGGATGTCTTTGAAAAACTGGGAATTAAAATTCCAAACTCAGTGCTGGTTAAAAATATAACAAACACAGAAAAAGATGAAGAGGTCATTGATTTTCCCCAAATAGTGTGGTTCAATTAAAAGGCATGAAATTGTGAAAGAGGAAGCATCAGAGTTTCATCAAAACCTGATTGTTGTGTCATAAACCAGACCAGAAAATAGGAACCAAATGCAGGACACGAGACAGATGAGGGCTTTCCAAAAAACATAGTTTAATTGTAGAAGGTTGTCGATACACAGGCAGGCAAAAAGACAGACGGGGGTATCCAAAACGCTAAGCTAAAGGCAGAGTCAAAAGGCTAATCAGGATCAAAGACAGACGAAGACTAGACGAAGAAGAATGCTGGAACGTGACACAAGGTACTAACAAACTGGCAACAAGACAGGGGAAGACACAGGGTTTAAATACATGAGGTAATGAGGGTGGATGGGAAACAGCCGGGGAAGAACAATCAGGGATCAGGTGTGACAAAGCCAGACAGGAAGCAAAACCTACAGAGACAAGGAGAGACAGGTGAATTTTCAAAATAAAACAGGGAGCACAAGACAAAACACTAAACACAAACACAATACAGGTAACTTAACCAAACACAGAAAACAGGATTATGACAGTTACCCACCCCTACGTAAAAATCTAAAAGAAAAAGAAAGTCTCAATCACTATCTTGATCCAAAGCAACCCTTTGATGGAAGATGGACTGCTGAATGCCAAAACGCCTTTGATAATCTGATTAAAAAACTCACCTCTGCTCCTGTTCTTGGTTTTGCAAATCCCAAACTACCATACATCCTGCATACAGATGCAAGCACAACTGGATTGGGAGCTGCTCTGTGTCAGGAACAGGAGGGAAAACTCAGGGTTATTGCCTATGCAAGCCGTGGACTTTCACACAGTGAATCCAAATATCCAGCTCACATATTAGAGTTTCTTGCATTAAAATGGAGTGTAACTGAAAAATTTCATGACTACCTGTATGGCTCTGACTTCACAGTCATAACTGACAGCAATCTCCTTACATATATACTTACCTCTGCAAAGCTTTATGCAACCAGCTACAGATGGTTGGCAACCCTGTCAACTTACTCTTTCAAGCTTCATTATCGAGCTGGCAAACAGAATCTGGATGCAGATGCTCTCTCCAGGCGACCACATAACTTCATAATAGACAAAAATTCTCAAAAAGAGCAAGATCGTATAGATCAGTTCATTCAACAACATCTAAACCAGTCAAATACACTTTCTTCAGATGTTATTGATGCAGTCTGTCAAAGTATTCTTGTAAAAACTTGTCATGATCCAACAAACCCCTGTAGTTTTACCTTGGTTGAGTCCTTAACTCATTCTGTTCAATTCCAGAAAACTTCTCTGCAGAAAACCAACATGGACTACCCCCATTTCTCTCATTCTCCCACAATGATCTCAAGGAAAAACAAAGGTCTGATCCATGCAAATCTGAAATCATCTTCCAGATGGAGTCTGGAGAAACAGTTCCCTCAACTGTTCGGAAAGAGCTTCCTGGACTTGGTTTACTGTTAAGAGAGTGGACTAAGCTTGAACTTGTGGATGACATCTTGTATCGTAAAAGACAGGATGGAGAAAATATTTCTTATCAGCTTGTTCTTCCCAAAGAGCTACAACACATTGTTCTCAAAAGTCTCCATAATGACATGGGACATATGGGGATAGACAGAACACTTGATCTGGTGCGAACAAGATTTTATTGGCCCAGAATGGCTTTTGACGTTGAAAATAAGGTCAAAACTTGTGATCGTTGTGTTTGAAGGAAAGCTCCCCAGGAAAAAGCTGCTCCGCTTGTGAACATCAAAGCTTCACGTCCATTGGAACTCGTGTGCATGGATTTTCTCAGCCTTGAACCAGACGAAAGTAACACTAGAGACATTCTGGTTTTAACAGATCACTTCACAAAATTTGCCGTTGCAATTCCAACCCCAAATCAAAAGTCCAAAACTGTCGCCAAATGCTTGTGGGACAATTTCATTGTAAATTATGGTTTTCCAGAACGCCTTCATTCAGAAAGGACCAGATTTTGAATCAAAGAATTGTGTGAAATTGCAGGAATACAAAAGGTCAGAACAACACCATACCATCCCCGTGGAAACCCTGTGGAGAGATTCAACCAAACACTCTTAAACATGTTGGGAACTCTTGAAAATAAACAAAAATCAAAATGGAAAGGATTTGTCAAACCCCTGGTTCATGCATACAATTGCACTCGCAATGAAGTCACTGGTTTCACTCCTTACGAACTCATGTTCGGACGTCTGTATGTATTTCTCAAAAAGGGCGAACAACAATAGTGATCATAACATTTTTGTACAGGGTAAAAAGATTGAGGTAGTTCAAGAATTAAAATAACTTGGTGTCATCTTGGACTCTCAACTTCACTTCAAACAGCAGGTCAAAAAGATTGTGAGCAGAATGAATCCTAACCTGTCCAACTTTAGATTTGTTAGAGACAACTTAACCCCAGAGTTAGCAAAGTTATGCTTTGATGCAGTAATTATGCCATACATGTCATACTGCCTGACCAGCTGGGCATCTGCCTGTAAAACAACCCTGAAGCCAGTTGAAACAGTCTACAAACAGAAATTGAAAGTCTGGGATAAAAAACCTAAATCATACCACCACTGCCTGATATTGGATAAGCATGAACGCCTAAACTGCAACAACATGATAAAATATACTGATTCTGTACTTGTCTATAATATCTTGCATGCTCAAACTCCACTCATTTCGTGCATCCAAGACCTGGAACCAAATACCAAGCTCAATATGCAAACTCCCAACTTCCTTCTCCAAACACCTCAGAGCATGGCTGTTGGAAAACCAGATCTGTGATCATTACTGTGTCTAATTTTGTATGTATGCCTAATGGGCTCAGTGTTGGGGCACCATCCATAATTATCCACTGTAAGTAGACCTACACTATACTGCCAAAAGTATTTGCTCACCCATCCAAATAATCAGAATCAGGTGTTCCAATCACTTCCATGGCCACAGGTGTATAAAATCCAGCACCTAGGCATGCAGACTGCTTTTACAAACATTTGTGAAAGAATGGGTCGCTCTCAGGAGCTCAGTGAATTCCAGCGTGGAGCTGTGATAGGACGCCACCTGTGCAACAACTCCAGTCGTGAAATTTCCTCGCTCCTAAATATTCCACAGTCAACTGTCAGCTATATTATAAGAATGTGGAAGTGTTTGGGAACAACAGCAACTCAGCCATGAAGTGGTCAGCCACATAAACTGACAGAGCGGGGTCAGCGGATGCTGAGGCGCATAGTGCGAAGAGGTCGCCAACTTTCTGCAGAGTCAATCGCTACAGACCTCCAAACTTCATGTGGCCTTCAGATTAGCTCAAGAACAGTGCGCAGAGAGCTTCATGGAATGGGTTTCCATGGCCGAGCAGCTGCATCCAAGCCATACATCACCAAGTGCAATGCAAGGTGTCAGATGCAGTGGTGTAAAGCACACCGACACTGAACTCCAGAGCAGTGGAGACGCGTTCTCTGGAGTGACGTATCGCACTTCTCCATCTGGCAATCTGATGGACGAGTCTGAGTTTGGCGGTTGCCAGGAGAACGACACTTGTGCATTGTGCCAAGTGTAAAGTTTGGTGGAGGGGGGATTATGGTGTGGGGTTGTTTTTCAGGAGCTGGGCTTGGCCCCTTAGTTCTAGTCAAAGGAACTCTGAACGCTTCAGCATAACAAGACATTTTGGACAATTCCATGCTCCCAACTTTGTGGGAACAGTTTGAAGCTGGCCCCTTCCTCTTCCAACATGACTGTGCACCAGTGCACAAAGCAAGGTCCATAAAGACATGGATGACAGAGTCTGGTGTGGATGAACTTGACTGGCCTGCACAGAGTCCTGACCTCAACCCGATAGAACACCTTTGGGATGAATTAGAGCGGAGACTGAGAGCCAGGCCTTCTCGTCCAACATCAGTGTGTGACCTCACAAATGCGCTTCTGGAAGAATGGTCAAAAATTCCCATAAACACTCCTAAACCTTGTGGACAGCCTTCCCAGAAGAGTTGAAGCTGTTATAGCTGCAAAGGGTGGACATATTGAACCCTATGGATTAGGAATGGGATGTCATTTAAGTTCATATGCGAGTCAAGGCAGGTGAGCGAATACTTTTTGCAGTATAGCGTATGTATGCCATTTCTGTGAATAAGTGCTTACATAAGACATCTATGTATGCTTTTCTCAGTGCAATATCTACTCACACATCTGCATGTGCAGCCATGTGTTATGGACATTGTGCAATACTATATTTAACAAAGCACTCTATTATCTGGAGCAGTAGGGTAATGTGCAATGCAATGTGCACTTTATATTACTGTGCAATATTGGGCAATGTGCAGTACAACAAGGACAAGAACTCCCAGGCAGCTGGCAATCTGCACTTTATCATTTGGCACTTTAGCACTATGGCACTTTAGCACTATGGCACTTTAGTTAGCACTCCAGCACTTTAAAATTCATTGTGAATAATTCTCATGGTCCCCCAACTCTGGGCTGTTTTTCTTTGGACTGTATGACATTTTAGTCTGTATGACTGTATGTCTTTTAATATGCTCTGCATGTTTTTATTACTATTACAGATGTCTGTTTCAAGTGAATGACTGAAACCAATTCATGCAACCAGTTTTTAAAGCATGGTGAAATTGGTGTTTTCCAATTTTTTAAGATAATTTTTTTGCTAACACTATGCCCATTAGGAAAGCTGCTTGTATGTGTGCACAGAGCACTGATGAGTCCTCTGAGGCTCCATGAAGAGCAAATTCCCTATCAGGAGGCAGCTTCCTCTTATAAACTTCAGAAAAAACAGCAAAAGTTCTGACCCAGAACTGATAGATTGACAGACAGTCCCAAAACAAATGCAACATTGTACCATCACTGACTTTACCTTTATAACATTTAAGAGAAACAGAGGGGTAAAACTTATGAAGCTTGTCTTTAGAATAATAAAAAGGGTGAATTACTTTAAACTGTATCAACCTATGTCAGCTATTCATTGAACAACTATGGATACGGGAAAGAACAGTCTTCCACAGTGGGTCAGAAAACACAATAGTTTCTTTTTCCCAAGCTTTCTTAATGCTGTCGGCAGATAGTAAGTCTTCTGAAAAATATCTTACAAATTTGGCAATGAGTTTCTTACTGCTAGGTAAAAGAGAGAACTGTTCAAAAAGGACATGTCTCTCACAGTTTGACTCAAAGTGAGGGATGTTTTCTTGCACAAAGTGCCTCAGTTGCAGATAACGAAAAAAAACTGGAGTGAGGTATATCATATTTGGAGCTTAACTGCTGAAATGATGCAAAATTGTTGTCTACATATAAATCCCCTATACACCTCAACCCTTTAGCACACCATAAAGAAAATGTATGTACCAACAGTGCTGGAACAAAAGCATGATTATGGCAGACCAGAGTATAAGCCGATATACCAGAAGTTTTGAAGACATTTCTTATTTGGTTGAGAATTTTAAGAGAATTTCTCACAACTAAGCTATGACTAACTGATTTGATAGCAGAAGAAAGGTTGGTAAAAAGTAAGGAGGAAAGGGAAGAGTATGTTTTTTTTCAAAGATGCAAGCTCCAATTTTAGCCAGAGGGGGGCATAATTGAGTGACTGATTGTCTGGAGAACCTCACTGCCAGTATGCCATTGGCCTAGCATTTGCTGCCCAATAGTAATCCCTAAATACTGGAAGACCAGGACCACCATCCTGAGTCGGCCTGTATAAATGTTTTTTGGAGAGTCTATGTTTCCTGTAACCCCAAACAAAATCGAGAACAATTGTCTCAAGCTTCTTAAAAAAATCAGATGTGATCCAAATTGGCAAGTTTTGAAAAAGGTACAAAAGTTTTGGAAGTGATACCATTTTTATAGCATTAACTCTGCCGATCACAGATAACGGTAAAGTCCTCCAGTATTCTGTGCTACGTTTTAATTTATCTATGCCCTCTAGTAATTTAATTTTAACAACTGTCTTGGACTTTTGGAGATTTTCACGCCTAAATAGGTTATATAGTCCTGGGCTATCTTGAAGGGACAGTTTTTTACAATCCTACTTTCATTAGTGAACATAAGTTCACTTTTATCCCAGTTTTTTGTGTAACCAGAAATTTTACCAAACATTGTTATTTATTTATTTGTCTAAGGTGGCGGAGCACAGCTCCAGGGTGGTGGAGCTGAGCTCCAGAGGGCTCCAGCCCACTTTAACCCCTGGTTGTATGTACTTAAACTCACTGACGTAATTTTTTGGGGGGAGACACAGGGGACATGTCCCCCCACTTTTTCAAAAATTGTTGTAGTCACCTGCAGTTTTAACCGTCCGGAAACAATGTTACATTACGCTGTACACCAATACACGTCTAGCACTAGGACCAAACGGCTGCCCAAGCTGCAAACTGTTTCCCTCAGTTTGGACCGCCCACAAGCTTGTTGATTGGCTCTGCCGCTTCTTATGTGATTATCCCTGCTGTCAGTCACTCCATCACCTGGCGTACTGATGTTTTGCTAATTGCTAATCAGAGTCTGTGCACATCACCATTCGCCACTGTACGTTTTTAGGAGGGCGACGTTTGTTCTGCCTCGGTCACGTCACGTTGTAATATATCAGAGGTTTCATTCTACACTGATGTTTGAATCCACAAGTCTCTGTGTTTGGTTATTAGGCACAGCCAAGATGTCCAAAAAAGAAAAATCTACACCAGAGACTTCTTTAGAAGTCAGAGTGTAAGAAATGTATCACACCAATCCTGCAACAACTTCACTGGCTCCCAATCCACTTCAAGATCCCCCTCATCAAATACAAAGCTCTCAAAATCTTCTTCTCCTCCTCCTTCTCCTTTTTCGTCCTCTCCTCCTTCTTCTTCTTCTTCTTCCCCTCCTTCTTCTCCTACTTCTTTCTTCTCCTCCTGCTTCTTCTTCTCCTCCTCCATCTTTCTTCAACCACTTCTTCTCCTCCTTTCTTCTCCTACTCCTTCTTCTTCTTCTCATTATTGGGGGCGGGGTATGGTGGCTGAGACCCGCCATCTCTGCAAATAAAAGTAACACTGCAAACACAAACAAGCTCTGCTGCAAATTTAAAAAAAATGCTGCTGCAAAGAAAATAAATGCTGCAAATAAAATAAAACAAACACTGCTGCAAATAAAAGAAACGCTGCAAATTAAAAGAAACACCACTGCAAATAAAAGAAACACCGTGGCAAATAAAAAGAAATGATACAAATAAAAAAGACAACGGAAGTGGATTACCGGGGACTATTTTTGCCGATGCACCGGCGTTTTGTGAGAGACGAAGAAGAAGAAGTAGAAGTAGAAGAAGAAACAAGAACAGGAATGTGAATTGGAAAACAAACTAGAAAGTAAGTGGAAATGTTAGTGTTTAATGTCACTATGTGTACTTTTTAATGTGTTATTTGGTTAGGCCATGTAGCCCAAGGTTTGAAGGTTTGAAGTTGAACTGGAGGATGCCGGTGTATTGTTAGCTTCGGCTAACACAGAGAAACCCAGTGTGTGGGTGCAGGCAGACCACTAACAAGAGGAGAACCGAGTACTGTGCAGCAAAACACAGTAACATGAACCACAGCACACTCTCACTCCGGAGCAGTGTCTACCCCAGACAAACTCGACTAACAACAGGTACTCAGAGCCCGGAACGAAAACACATCCGAGTGGAAACAACTGACGGCTACATAGTTCTGGCAGCTTATTACTGTCGTTGTTGTTTTTTATTTTATCATTAATAATCACGCTAACCATAATCTAAGGCGTGGGTAATAATAGTTATTTGGATGAATGTGAAGTTGAAGCTGTGTGTGGTGGCCAGGGACTTTTGAGAAGGTACCATAATGTCAGATTGAGGTACAGAGAGTCCAGTACGAAAACAGTGGAAACAACTGACGGCTGAAATGTTCACGCAATTGAAGTCCAAACCAACCTTATGATACTACTTTTTTTTTTTTTTTTTTTTTGCAGATCATAATGTATTGTCCTTTTTGTGGACACCAGCAGCCTTTGAAAGCGGTGTTTTGCTGTTCATGTGGCTGTATGATGTTGATGACAAGCCTGGCACAAGTGAGGGTAATGTTTCTTTCTTCTTTTTTTTATTAGGCTTGGGTAATGTACACTCTATCTATACACTTTATGAGTATGGGTGAGAACACTGTACGTCATCTCTGTTCTTACTTATTGACGATTGATTGGACTCTTATTTGAAGCAGAGGCTCCTGGAAAAAGTGTACTGGAGTCATTTCAGACTTTCCGGAGTCTAAAAGAGAAGGAGAGACGAGCATCTTACAAAAAGAAATAAGCACCATCAAAAGACAACCTGAAGGTCGTGAAGGTAACTTATTTTGCTAAGATAGACTAATAATTTCAGTCCATTCTGTCATGTGTTTGTAGTGTCACTGATCTAGTTAACAGTCGCCATTTCAATGTTTCTCTGTAGATTTCAGTAGGCCTTATGCGGCTGAAAGATGGTGGACTGAAGACTGTAAGAGGAACGGTACTTCCCCTTTTGGTGCGACCAGAGTTGGGTGCTGATGAATTGCAGAGAACTGCTGAGCAAAAACTGAAGACCTTCCACAGAAATTTACATAATGGTGTGCCCATTGTAATAGAGAACGAGAATGACTCAGGCAGTGTTAAGTGCAGTCATGACATTTCAGAGGAAACAGGGTAAGAGAAAAGTTGGACAAACACTGTGAGTTCAGCTGTAGAGCTGGGTGATATGGACCAGAAATTAGGTTTCAGAATTATTCTTTTAAAAGGTTAACATGATTAACAATATGTGTTGGTAGTTGGTGTTAATGTTCGCTTCAGGTGTGCCATGTGTGCCTCCTGCTGGTATGAGTCCTGTGCCACACCTCCAATTCCTATGTTCTACAACGTCAACATTCCCAATGGCGAATACCTGTGCCAATATTTTAAAGCTTCCTCTTTTGGACACTTATAGTGCCTTCAAAGCCAACATGGACTTTGGCATCAAAAATTCCACTGGCTTTGGGTGCTTTTAGACAATTAACTTATGGTAAAAGTTAATGTTGCCACACACAGTCTCACTCACTAGTGTAGGTTTAAAGCAGCACTTCAGATTTTTTGAGCCTTCAAATATTCTCTCCAAAGTCTGTTCAGTGGAGCTCGGCGCTGTAACAGAGAGAATGTCCCCACCCCCTTCCCCCCACAGCGCTTCCCTGCTCTGTAACTTTTGCTCCCGTGATGGGGACACATATCGCAAGATGCTGCAAGAAGTGCAAACTGCTTTACAGCACTACGCGAGATTTGGCTTCCAGCTAAAGAAGCCGGTGTTTTGCATGTAGTAGTAGCAGCCATGGCATCAGCAAAGCGTGCGAGGAGGACTCTTTCTCCAGATTCAAGGGCCAAAAAGAGACTATCGGACAACACAAGGAATAAAACTAGAATTAACATTGGAGCCCACTTTGCTCGGTGGCGAGAGCGTCAGGAGATGGAAAATTACAAGACGGACGCCGAGCTTGCAAAGTTACTGCTGGAGAGGTAAGTTATGTTTTCGTCGGGTTTTCCCCCGTTCAACACTTGGTTTCAGTCGGTGGTCGCTCCGTAGCATTGCATGCTTTGTGTAACTTGGCGGACGTTGTTTTGTCACTAAATGCTACCAGCGGTTATTTGCCGGCGAGTTTCTCAGATTGCTGGAGATATTCATGGTGCCGTGACGCTCGGTCATTCACTATTTCTAAGTCCTGCAGTCTGCGAACATGGTGGACGCAACATAACCACATCCAGCTCCGGTTGTTTCAGCAGGAGCGATGCTCCCAGGATGCTCACACGCAAACACTGAGCAAACAACTGACTGCTGATGCTTGAAAAACGACATATTTGGAAAGAAACATCATAATACTGCACCATATCAGTCCACGGGGTTTATTTGTGTCTTTGGACGTCCTGTCGACTCGCTTCTCCCGGCTCTGTATGTCAACAAATGCACGTTGCTGTGAGGTGCTGTGTTACGACAGTGCAATTACACCCAACGACCAGAGAGGCCCCTCGAGAGCAGACAAACCTGAATCTTACATAGTGGGGCTTTAATGTTGTGAGTAAGAGAGATGTGTGCGAGTTTGTGATGTTTGTTATATATTTCTTAGCACATTTGTTATGTTATACATTTCGTTGCACATTCAAACTCAAGTTGCACTGCAACATTTTTTTTAATATTTTGTTTTGTATTGCAAATATGTGGTCTGTTGTCAACACCACACATTTTTATTGTATTATTATTTGATATCAGGAATGGGCTTGCAGCTTCAGCTTGTTTCTATAATAAAAAATATGGAACTACAGACTAGACTTGTAGTCAAGACCACCTAAACCGAGACCAAGACACTACCAAGACCAGAGAGTATCAAGACCAAGACAAGACCAAGACCAAGACCAAGACAGACCAAGTCAAGACCAAGACTAGTTCAGCTCAAGACCGAGACCAAAAAAAAAATTAGCTTTTTGCCATCTTGCATGAGTTGTAGAAGATAAGCACCATACTGGGTTCAGCTGCTTAGTATAAATATGAGATTGTATTCAACTACAGGCACAATAATACAGAGACAGTGCATTTCTTGTGTGTGAACTCATTATAAATGTTTTCATCAATTGGCTGAGATCAAATATGTGTGGCAACTGCATGTCCACTATTTCTACACTATTTGAGGATTGACTCTTGAGTGCTGTTAAGGACTGACATGACTATTAACTAGTCCCAAAGTCATCTAACAAAATAACAAGCCTCCAACACCACCCTGCACCTCAAAAAAAGTCTAATGAATGGTAATGAATGAGTGAACACTGTCCACTGAAACCAGCTCTGAGACCCCCTTATGGGCCTCCACCCACAGGTTGAGAACCGCTGTACTAGTAGATTGTATTTGGAGCTCCTTCAAAGATTGTTCTTATATCATGGACAATACATGATGCAGGAAACTCCAGGATGAATTTATCATTTAGAAAACAGTGAGTGAGTGAGAACAGCGGCTCAGAGCTGGACTGATGAAGAATGTTGAGTTTTGATTCATCAAAATGCTGACTTGTCATTTTTAAGTCTTTGTGTTCACTTGAACCGTGCACATAAGCTATCAAGACACCGTTAGAATGATAAAATCACACACAGTGACTGATGATCCCTCAGTGTTCCTGCGATGCGCGTCTGTCTGCGTCTTTACGCTGACCGGCACACAGAAGAGCGCACGCCCAGAGACGCTGAGCGGTTCGGGAGGCATTTAGATCAAATGTTCACATGAACATCAGCTGCACTGCAAAATGACATAACAGACAGACAACAACGGTAACAATGGTATTATAGGTTACAAATCCCTTCGACACCGCTCGGCCAGTCCGAGACATTGCGAGACCGAGAGACCCGAGACCGAGACAAGACCGAGACCAAAGACTGTCGAGGCCGTGACAAGACCAAGACCATAAAAAAGATCGGTCTTGAGCACTACAAGTCTACTACAGACTGTTCTTTTTTTTCAAAGATTTTTTTTCAGGCATAGACAACTTTATTTGAGACAGGAAATGACAGGAGAGGAGATGCCTCTCCCTCAAGTCACTGAACAGATCCATCCAAAATTGGCTCCTAGATAGAAAACACAAATTTTAAAGTGCTGCACCTGGTGTCTGTGAGAGTTGGTTACCATGACAACAGGGCACTTGCTCTCCCTTTGAAGCTTCACACACAGGTGATCTGGTCCTTGAAAGGGCGCGTGAAGTGTGCATTATGTGTATGTGTGTGTTGATGAAGTTAAAGGGACCTCACACTCACACAGAACCTTTACCCATAACGTGTTTGGCGACGTCAGTCACCAAACACATCCACACATCTCTGTCACCAAAGACAGCCACTGTCCATTTCAACCCATGTTACCACAGCTGTTAGGGAGGGGAAACACCACCAGGTATATCAAGAAACAAACTGAAGATCAGGTGCCAGGTGATTTGCATTAGCTAATCAGTCCACACATGACTAAAACACATGAATAAGTTCTCCTGACATCTCTCCTGTGGTTCGTAACTATTTCACCGTGTCACTGTCCAGCTACATGCTGCTTCAGCCAGGACTCTGACATGACTGTGATGAAAAATGCCCGGCAGCTGCCCGAGCCCCCTCACAATATCCGTGGAAATTGTCTAGTTATTATTATTATTATTGTTATTATTAACCTCAACAGCTGTAGGGCCTCAACAATGCAAAGATTTATATTTTATAAAGCTTCCATTTAATGTCAAAGAGATGCACGTTTGATTATTTTATCTATTATTTACATGCTGTTCAACATTATTTCTGTGTTGAACAGCAGCAACAGTTAAAAAAAATTAAAATAAAATCTCTGATCACAAATGTAATTTTATACAACCATATGGAGTTGTTTCCTTAGACTATAACTGTACCATCAATAACTGTACCCCCCCCCCCACACACACACACACACACACACACTCACATCAGTGCTCAAGCCACATGTGTCCCCCCCATCTTTGAAAACAAAATTTTGTCCATGCTTAAACTGCATGTTGTTACCCTGACAACAGCAGAATGTCTGGATGGTGCTGCAGAAGCTCCTGAGCTTGTTTTGACTTTAACAGTAAAATCTTCTGCTCCTCTACAACCACCATGAGCATCAAGAGGACACGGAGAACAGCAGAGGCCAGAGCTTGTTCACATTTTGGTGTATGACCCGAGCTCTATAGGTCCTGCATATCTACACTGGAACTGGAAAGAGGAGAGTGGGAATGACGTCATCTTCAGCATTCCAGTTACAAAGTCGGAAAAAACTTGCCGATGCACCAGCTATTGTTAGCCATTGTTAGTAGGACCTGAGCTGTAAAGTTCGTACATACCACATGAAGAATGTAAATAACACTATAGCAGTATTTCTATATATAAATGTCAAACAATACTATGTATAAGGCTGATTTAGTGCAACAAACACGAGTCAGAAGTGCTAATAAACTGATTATTACAGGAGCTTAATAACTGTTTACACCGGGGCAGCCATCTTCAGTTGTCAACTCGGGGGTGGTGAGGATCCCCTGACTTCCCAGTAGGAAATTCCGACCTCAGGGGGCTTCCAGATGAAATTTCCATCTCGGAACTCGGAAATCCTGACTTCTCAGTACAACTGGAATGCAGCATACGAGGTGTGTCAGAAAAGTTCCAGGACTGGTGTCACAAAAGATTTATTTCAAACCCAAACTTCAAACTAAGAGTTTTCCCCTTCAAAGTAATCCCAGCATGTCTACAAGGAGATACTGCGGCGTTTGCTTTGTTTAGTGCGCGAGAAGAGACGAGAGTTGTGGCAGGACAAGTCGTGGCTGCTTCACATGACAACGCGCCTGCTCACAATGCCCTGAGCATCCGACAGTTCCTGGCCGAGAAGAACATCGCCGTGCTGAAGCAACCTCCCTACTCACCGACCTGGCTCCGTGGGATTTTTTCCTCTTCCCCAAGTTCAAGGGGGTCATCAAGGGGACCTGTTTTGAAGACGTGGACGACATCAAAAAGGCCGTGATGACGGAGCTGCGGAGGATCCCGGAAGAATCCTTCTAAGGGTGCATGAAAGCGTGGCAGAGAAGGATGGGAAAGTGCATTAGACTCCAGGGGAATAACTTCGAAGGGGAAAACTTGTAGTTTGGATTCTAAATAAATCTTCTGTGACACCAGTCCTGGAACTTTTCTGACACACCTTGTTTACTTTTGTATTTTCGGCATTTTCATGTGGATGGACACATTTACTGAAACAAAGCTGTCTTTACAGAAAGCATCAAAAAATGAAAACGTCTTTGTCTCTGTGTGGACAGGGCCTTAGAGCGTTCTTAAACTATAGCATAACAAGTGGGGATAAACACATGGCACAGTGACCTTGACCTTGACAAACAGCTTAATAAGATGGACTGAGTTTACCCTTGAGTCAGAGTGGATGTTTGTGCACAGTTTTAAGAAAAATCCTCATGACTCTTGAGGTGTTGTGTCTACAGTTAAGGGATGACCAACAGGACTGATAAGCCTTGGCTTAACTCCAGCATCAGTTTTTCTACGAGTCAAAGTGTGTGTTCGTGCAGAGTTTGACAGAAACCCCTCAGTGTGTTCTGGAGATATTGCATCAACAAAATGTCCACGAGGAGGACCTGAAGTCTGGCCCTGACTGCTGCCGTTGAAGAGGTGTGAAAACCTGACAAGGGGAAATGGATCATAAAACGCTCTCCTCACTCAGCCTGGCTGAAAAACTGACCTGGGGACTCTGTAGTTACTTTAACTATCAAAATGAAATATGCCAGTAATATCATAAATGAACCAGTGCCTTCGACACTTGTAGCCTGTGCACTGACTGTTATAGAGGTCGTTACCAGGCTGCACTAATAAGGTGATAATTAGATGCTCCTATGGTCAGAGTACAGTATACAGACCTGTTGCTTGGTGCAGTATAAGTCACATATACGACATGAAGACAGAATGTACAGCTCTATTTTTACCTCCAACACATGTTGTCATGATATATGCTAACATCACACAAGTGTCTGCAGTGAACTGGGTTACAGCTCAGGATATCTAGAGTCAGAATATGGGTCAAACATCCGTACATACTGTTCAGACCCTTTAAGTCCACGTCCCTCTCTCTGAGGACGAAAGTTACTCATGGACAATCTGCTAAAGGAGTCATAAACACTTCATTAGCATGGATTTCCAGCTATGCCAGTAAAGTTTTTAAGTAAAACAGTAAGAGCAGAACAGAGTTGTTTGTCATATATAACCCATTCGACCGTCTCTGGAGCTGCTAAGAAAACTTTAAGAGGAACACGTCTGTAAATTTGAAGAAAACAATGTCAGAAAATGTTTATCAGAGCTGAAGAGGGGCAAAATAAATCCTCAACAAGTTAAAGTTCTTTATAACCCAAAGAGATTCTCTATAACCTTTCACAGAATAGATGCACACGGCTTCAGGAGCCGTTTTATCAGATCTAGACCACATTTCTTCATTAGATGAACAAATATCAACTGTAATCTTCTCTATAGTAGGGATATTTCCGCTCCACTTCCAACATCTTTTGACAAGAGTGATTTACGAAGTGGCTTATGTTCTATAACGCAGTTACATCTGCCTACTAAGATATCTGATTGGCCCGTTATAAAATTTGATTGACAGAACAATCGTCCAGTCACCTGCTGGATGCTTCTGAAAGGTTCTGCCCTCCCTAAACTCTTTCTATGAGCTTTCTCCCAGATGGACCATATCCTTTGAAAAATTAAGGACCAGATCTACTAAGATCCCAAAAAAACATCAGTGGGCGTGTTGGGGGTGATCTACTATGACTGTGTGCAAAACTAATAACCGGTGCAAAAGTGGTGTGGACCGCCCTCTCTAAATGAGGAGTTTGAGTGTGCTACCTGCTGTCACCATGAAGAGTTTGGGAGAGCAGAGCGGCCGTAAACGAAAAATAAAGTTTGAAGCCATGGAGTTTGAGGCAAATAAAGACACTGGTGAACTCCAGCAGAGACATCTCTGCACTGCCAGAAGGAACACGATTTGGGAGGCCGTCTCTGAAAAGCACTCAACTCAAAACTGGCATTGCTGGACAGATGATATGTCTCTACTGTCTTTATTCCTGACCAGAGGTTGTGGTAACCTTTTTTGCTGTCTGTCATTTTGACGGACAAGGTCGTCACTTTTACCTCGTGCCATATTTTCATCCGTCATTTTTAATTTTCCTTTTCTGATTCCAGTTAAACATTATCTAAATGACAGCATTCATACTGTTACACACAGTGGGCGAAATACCCATCAATATTCGTGGGGTGTCCCCATTTCCTAACTGTTGCACAATAAGATGTAAATTTTCTCAATATGCAGTCGTCCTATAACATTACAGAATATACCAGTGAAAACTGGGCAGGATTAAAAACATTATTAATATCTTGTGTGAATTCAACGTACAATGTTTGTGATTGTGTTATTTTTTATCATATTTGTAAACAATTAGAAAATGGTACAGGATCAGCACTGCGGAGAGCGCAGAGCGGCTACAGCGCACACTCAGCGCAAAAGCTCTCAGCCCTCACAGTGCAGGTCAGGTCCCAAACCGTCCGTCAGACTGCCTTTCTTGTGTTAACACAACACGATGTCTGACACCAGTTTTGGGTGGAAATACTTAAAAAATTTGAATAAAGATGCAAATTGTGAGGTGGAGGGATAAAATCTGCTGGACTAATGTTTGTTGCGACATTTGCCCAAAGTTTCAAAAATACTGAATTCATACTTGATCCAGAACACATCTGGGTAAAATACTGCAGCACCTGATGGATTTACCTTCAGGCTGTGGAAACAAGAGCCGCTCACTGAAGAAAGACGCAGGAGTGTGACACAGTCAGCTCTGAGTGACAGAGTGATTATGAAGGGGGTCTTTTTACATAGGTTAAATGACCTCCTCCATGATGTATAAAGAGTGCAAAACAAAGAGGCTTTACTTTATGCGCGTGTCTGCATGAGTATGATGGCACACTGGATCATCCCTCTTTTTCCAGTCCATCCTAATGACAGACAGCCTCCAAATTTTTCTGTCATTCATCAAAAAATTCAGTCCGTGACAGAAAATATTTGGTTAATGCTGTTTATGACAGCCCAAACATGTTGACACGCACATGGACGATTCTCTCTCTGTCCTGTGCCAATTTGCACCTGGCTTAAGACATGTTAAATATAGATGCAAAAACACACCAAGCACGATCAGTTTTGGGTTTGATAAATCACATTGTGGGAGATAAATGATTAGATTTGCATCTCCTCCTTCCAGTATTTTGCACTAAATGGATTGCGTGTGCTATTTTGCTCATTTGACAGATGCAATCCTCGCTGCATCTGGTTAGTAGATTAGCTTTGCTATCAAGTTTGCACATGTTTTTATACATGCAAACCTTTAGTAGATCTGGCCCTTAGTATCCTGGTGTCTTCCTCTGCAGCGCTCTGTCTTTCCAAACTGATATTGATAATGTCACTGAGTCTGCTTTCTTCCATTGACATCAACCGCTTCATCCCTCCTACATTCCCAACACCACAGCTAACCACGTTCACTCGGGTCACAAATTGATTACTGCAACTCACTTCTCTTTGGTCTTCCTCAAAAATCCATCTTTAAACTTCAACTTGTCCAAAATTCTGCATCATCACCTGAACTCCTTCCATTAATCACATCACTCCTGTTCTTCAGCAGCTCATCTGGCCATTTGTTAAATATTGTGTTGACTTTAAGATCTCTGTTAACTTTTACACACCCTACTGCTGCCTCAGGTCTTCTTCATTCATCTCACCTTGTCCACTATGGGCTCCAGAGCTTCAGCTGCTCTTCTCCCCACCTCTGGACTCCCTCCCATCATCCCGCCATTATTTTATTATTTATTTACTGAACTTTTTCTTATCTTGTTATGTACTTTGTTATTACTTTGCACTGTGAGATGACCTAAAATGCAGAGAAAGGTGTATATAAATAAAACTTATTATTATTATTATTTTTATTTTTATTATAAAACAAATCCATGGTAAAATGGTAAATGGTTAATGGACTTGAGGTTATATAGCGCTTTTCTAGTCTTTGACTACTCAAAGCTTCTTTACTCCACAGGTCACACTTACCCATTCACACCATTCACTCTCACATTCACTCACTGATGGTTCTGAGTTTCTGTGTTAGTTATCCATCAGTATCAGCTAACACTTTCAAGCCCTTTCATGCCCACTTACACGCCACTGACGCAGCAGTGAGAGCAACTTGGGGTTAAGTGTCTTGCCCAAGGGCACATCGCCATGTGTCGCCCAGAGCTGGGCTTGAACCTGCAACCTCCCAATCACTGACCAAGCACACTGTCCAGCTGCGCCACCAATGCCCAAAAGCCATAACATAGCCATAATGATTACCAAATTTAAAGAAAAAAAAATGACAGCGGGGTCCCTAAAGGTTAAACCCACCTATTGACTTCCATTGATTCAAACAGATTGTTTTTAAACAGAAAAAGGGTTGGACTGGCTGAGATTAGGCAAAGTAACCATAGATTTCTCTTGATAATGTTGACGGTCATTTGGGACACAAAAAAACGACTGAGATTTCTCCCAATGTGATTAAGATGGATTATTTAAAAAGTGTGCAGGAGCACTGACTCCATCATCCTCATTTTAAACACCAGAAGTTTCTGCCTGTGCAAAAAATGCAGAGTGATCAGCTGTTTAATATGTTTTTTTTTTTCTGTCTGAGTCAAACTGTTTGATGAAACAAACCAGAAAACAAAGCTAAGGCTAAAGGCTAACAGCTAGTGTATTCTGGTTGAGGTCATTTTGAACCACTCCTATCTGAGGTGATCTTCATATATATTTGGACCGTGACTGCCCTCATGACTCTGCAGGCTGAACGTGGGGAACACAGGCTCACTCTTTACCAAAGAATCCTTGTTATGATGGAAGGTCAAAGGTCGTATGTGCACAGCGGGGTGACAGATGTTTATGTGGTCCTCTTAAACATCACACAGCTGCTCTATGTCACCTATATGTCAGAGGCTTAGCAGCACATGATGCACATCCATGTTTAAGCTTAACAGCCAGTAAAGCACTTTATAAAGTGAACCTCAGTGAATATTTGAGGAAGAGTGAGCTGAGGTGGCTGCTGGTCGATGCCAGCATGACTGTGTTTGAGGAGAACATTCCCAGCATGCTGTTCTGCTCTGACAGCTCAACATTTATGAGTGGAGGTGATAGCCTCATGCTGTGATCCGGATTTATGCTCCATAAAACCTAAACCGTGTAGATCAGGTTGAGGCTCAGAGAGCAGCAGCAGACAGCTAAATGATATCATGACTGAGTACGTTCATTATTACATAAAGAAGACCTGAGGCTCAGCAAAAGAACTAGAAAATACAGAGAAAAGAAAGCTTAAAATGGACTGATCAGACTTAATTAAATAATCATAAAAAAGTAAAGATGACATGCCAGACAGTCCAGACAATATATTTCACTGGTCCATCCATAAAGTGTTTGGGGAGGGCAGAACCTTTCAGAAGCATATCCAGCAAAAATATCACTCCCATAAAGAAGTTTGGAGTGTTTGTTTTTTTTTTTCATTTAATTGTGGTCAAGAGCTGATAAAACTGCTGCTGAAGCTGTTAGCATCTATGCTAATCTCTGTACAGGCAGTCACTTCCTGCTGTCATCTCTCTTGTGGCTCCACCTTTACCTGCTTTGAAGGACTCTGATTGGGTTGCCTGCTTCAGGCCGAGCACGATCGTTGTAGGTTGGAGGTTGGCAAAATGGATCTGCATGATTACAGATATTAAATCAGGCTGATCCCTTTGCACAGGAAGTTTAATATAACAGGTCAAAACTTGAAACTGCAATCAACTTAGTGTGGTTGGCCCAATTTTGTTTCTGAAGTAGTTTACTGAAGAGTGACCATATTTATTGTCTCTGTATTACCCATTAGCCTGTATGATCCATGCTTGTGCTGCACTAAAAGCTAAAATAACATGGGTAAAGTAATGAATACAAATGTCAGCCGCGCTGTTTAAGTTGAATAATTCCTAGTGATGGGCGTTACCCAACTTTTTTAAGTCAAACAATAATAATACCGGTTGTTGTAATTTTTACGATGCAGATACCAGTCATCTCCTGCAATTCATACAAAACACTCATGAATTTGATGTTTTTTAATACCAAAAGAACATGAAGGAAACATGTAGTCCAGACTCTGGACCATTAGATTTTATGGTGAGTTTAGTTTTGAGTCTTAGTGCAAGAAAATAAATTTAGCAGATATTCCACTATTTCAGACACAAGTGACATGTTTTGTTTGGATGAACTGGTCTTTATTTCAGAAATACAAATACAAATGGATCAACTATACTAATGCAGGCCTTTGTTGCACTGATTTATACATTTTAAAACTGAACATAATCAACTCTACATTATTTCAAATGTGACTTTAAGGTATTTTTTGAGCAACGATAAAAAAAAAAAGTTTTCTTTCTGTCATTCCTACATTAAACTGTATCGTGTTTCTTTGTGTGTGCTTGTGGGTGAAGCTGTTTGATACATGTGATGGGTCTGTTCATCCAGACTGTTATCAGGGCAACAGTCAAAGACAGGATCTATGATGGTATGGGGGGTCGTTAGTGCCCATGGCATGGGTAACCTGCACATCTAGGTAGGCTCGATTAATGCTTGAGTGCAGGTACTAGGCAAGGTCTGGACTAGACTGCAGTCCTGACCTGTCTCCCACTGAAAATGTGCGACCCATTATAAAGCACAAAATACAACAGAGACCCGGACTGTTGAGGCACTGGAGTCATTTATCAAGAAAGAATGAGAAAGAATTTCACCTACAAAACTTTAACAGTTAGTGTCCTAAGTTCAGTAATGCTCATGTTATGAGTGTTGTTAAGTGGAAAGGTGATATAACACAGCGGTAAACATGCTCCTGTCACAGCTTTTTTGAACATGTTGCAGGAATCAAATGCAAATGAGTGAATATTTGCCCAATAAAAACACAATAAAATGTATCAGTTTGAACATGGAATATCTTGTATTCACAGTGCATTTAATTGAATAATGGTAGAAAAGGATTTCAGATTATTGTGTCCTGTATTTATTTATGTTTCACACAACATCCCGACTTCATTAGAGTTGGAGTTTGTGCATGTAGACCATGGAGATGTTAAGCTATGCTCATAAGACAGCAGCACAAAGAATAGAGGGAAGAGCGGTGTAAGATTAAGGGGACAAACTAACTACAGTCAGTGGCAGTGAGAAAGTGAATGGTTTACTTTTTATTAATCTTAAAAAAGAGTTTATAGTGCAGAAAAACCAATTTAATGTGGAGCGTCACAAAACCTGAGACCTTCTGCTAAGATCTCAGCTGTAGCGTACCCTGAAGGCCCCATGATTTATGACATGAGAAGGAAATGAGATCAAACTTTGTTTATTTGACTAATATTGACAACAAACTTAAATTTGATCATTGATAAGAAAATGCCACGAAAACAGAGATGAAGAGAGTAGAGCTGTGTCTCAGGCTTTTACACCAGTGAGGCTGAAACTACACTGACCCGGCATAGCATGACCTCTGACAGGTGAAGTGAGTAACTCTGATCATTTCCTCATCATGGCCTCTGTTAGTGGGCAGGACATATCAGGCAGCAGGTAAACTTTGTCCTCTAAGTTGATGTGAGAAGCAGAACAAATGGGCGATCATGAGGATTTGAACGAGTTTGACAAGAGCTAAAGTGTGACGACTGGACGACTGGGTTGGCTGGCCTGTGGGGGCGTTCCTGGTTTGGTGGTCAGTATTTAACGTCCAAAATAGTCCAGTGAAGAGCTGGTCACAGGGTCATGGGCAGCTGAGGCTCTCTGATGCACGTGAGGAATGAAGGCTGGCCCACGAGGTCCAGTCCAGCAGAAGACAGTGCTGAAGGTAAAGCTGTTCTTACAGAAGGTGTCGGAGCACACAGAGCACTGGGGCTGGATATGGGACCAGCACATTAGGCAGGTGGTTGGGATGTTAGGCCTGATCGCTGTTTATCTCCATTTAGAGCAGGGGAGGGCAACTGGTGGCCTAAGGGCCACATATGGCCCTCCTACTAACACAATGTAGCCCACCAGATAATTTCACATTTCCAAAAATTATAACCATAAAGATTAAAAAAAATCTGCCAAGATACATTTCAGTCTGATTTGCCACTCTGACACCACAGGCAAAAAACACTACATCATGAAAAATGAAAATCCCTCCTTAATTGTCTTTAATAATTGGTTTATTTAATTATTTAAAAGAATTTGTAGATATAATTTTCTACAATGGTTTCTGTAAAGCTCTGTAATGAAATTAATACTTTGACTTGAAATAACTGTCATAACTTAGATTGTTGTAACTGCTACCTTGGCCAGGTTACCGTTGTAATAGGAATGTAATTCTCAGTGAGACTGTCAGGTAAAATAAATCTATGATAAATATACACATGAATACAATGGTTTATCATATATATACTCATAGATACTAGTTTATTTAATTGGAAAAGTACCTTTAATCAGCTTTAATTCTGTGTTAAGCTCTTTAGATAAAGCCTTACTTTTTGGTTTTGAGCTTAAAGTATGGATAAAAATTCTGACGGAGACAGATTTTCATTATTTTAGTCATTTAAAGGTCATTTTGATTGCCATTTTTATAGTGATCTTTAATTTCTAATGATTTGGCCCTTTAAAACTCAGAATAACAATAACGTGGCCCTCCAGGCAGCCGAAGTTACCCGTCCCTGATTTAGAGGTCATGAGTTCAGGTGGTCAAAACCATGAAACTCCAGGTCTGAAAAGAATCTGCACTGTGGCCCTGATGTTTTCTGTTGTGTGGGGCAAATGTCTAAAGTTTCTGAGGTGGATAACAATCTCTTGTGATCAGCACATACTTCTGATCATTCCTGATGTGACTGAAACGCTTCAGAGTTCAAATCTAACTAATAACACTCGGTATGTCTGACAACATGCCCGCAGGCAGGTGCACGCTGCCTTCAGGAGGAATGAGAGCTGACAGTCTGGTCTGGTCTCATTCATTCATGTGAAGTCAAAACACTCCTGAAAGAATCAGACACAGGACCTGCTGATGCTGTGGTTAGATTTCTTGGAAGGAAAGATTAAGCAGTGATGGGAACATGTGTGGTACATACAGGACTACATGTCTGTTTGTTCCTGGCATTAATGATCGGTAATCTTAAGGGTAATCACTGCTGTGATTTGATGATTTAACTTATTAATGACCCTCAAAAATAAAGAACTGGGCAACAAATGAAGAAGAACTCCATTTATTTGTGCCTTAAATCACAGCAGAGGGTACATTACATGATCAGTCTAACGTGATGTTAGACTGGGGGTCTAACATCAGTCTAACGTGATGTATGTCCAGGATTGAAATGTGAAGCGAGCCTCCAGGAACACGTCCCACTTGGCAAAGAGCCACAGAGCATCTGTATATGTAGATGCCAAAACATACAGCACATACAGAGGCAGGCTCTAACCCTAATATAGGAGTCATGTTTGAGCAGGCTGGGCCAAGGATCGTCTGTGTGTGCTGAAGGGGGTATATTTTTAGTTTGGCCTGCCCCTCAGGCATCTATCAGCAGGTTAATGGCTTCTTGAGTGAGGATATATAGGAGCAGAGCAGGCAGCAGGAGCTACAGGTCCTACAGATCATCATCAAGGTACAGCAGCTCCTCCTTCTCCTCCTCCTCCTCTTCTGCGAATATGTAGAAAAGAACATTTCTTAAACTTGATTCTCCTTCTTTCTTTGTGTGTGCAGGAAGTTTGAAGAGTTTGAAGATGTCGAACGAGAGGAATGTGGAGGCTGTCGGCTGCGACGCCTCCATCATGAGGAACGTCTGGGAGATCAGAGAGCGAGAGTACGAGCAGAAGATGAAGCAGGAGCACGACAGGGTCGAGAAGAGCGCTCTGACCTCGTAAGGACTCCAAATAATTCTGATTATGTCTGAGTGTGTACAGGCTGCCCGCAAGTCCAAGTCTTAATGAGCTGAAAGTTTCCACATAAACTTTTCAAACTTTAGACCTCAGAGGACGGCCGGCATGACTGAGGCCTTCTCCAAAGAAAATCAAATAAAAAGTTTAAAAGAGAAATTTGATAGATTAGTAATACTGAATTAACTTGCCCAAGGTTTTTGAGCCTTGAATGTCCATACACACAAACAGCTCTGCAAGCATGAACTATGAAAGAGAATTTTAAAATGTCTAATCTAAGATGGATAATCTTTAAAAGTCAACATATATGAACTATAGCGGTCCTCATCTGTGGTTGTGGTCGTTCTCCTTATTTTGATGCCTTAAGCCTTAAACCTTTTTAATTAAAACACATTAAATTATTTTAATGGTGATTATAGCACTTGCTTTACATCAGGGGTGGGCAGCTTGCAGCCTGAGGGCCACATGCAGCCCCAAAGTGCCTCAATGTGGCCCCCTAGTCAAAGCAAAACATAAACAGAAAGTATTGTAGCCAACAGGTGGAGGGAGCCTGCTTTAAGAGGATGACAAATAGCCATACATGTATTTCCATGAAAACAGAGCTCTTACTGACTTTAATGTGTCTGTTTAACTCGTGCTAAAGGTATTTATTTGTTGTTGTTTAAAAAAAATCATGTATCAATTTAAGTAGACTATGAATTGATAACTGGTAAATCCTCTATAACTTGCATTAAAAAGGCTGTTCAGCCAAAGAAATGTGTTTAAATTGTTACATAGCATCTAAATATAAAAATGTTAATACAATGACATCTTAGTTATTAATTTTGTTCCTTTTGTTAAATTATTAGAAGTTAAAAGTTTCTTTCATTGCAAATTCTGACCTTTTGGCATTAAGGTAAATTAATGTGGCGAACACAGTAACCAAAGTTTCCCTTCCCTACTCTACATGGGCAAAACACATGAAGAAATAATGTTGTAGCATGTAAGAAAAATAATAAGGATCAATTTTCAAAATCTTATTACAATGTGCAACAAACACAAAGTGCCACAAAAACAGGGACTGATTTACCAAATGTTCATAATTATTAACCACCCTAAAAAATCGAACACACACCTCGTATAATTTGAAGTCTAACACTTTATTAAAACTGTGAAAAACATATTTACCACTGATTTGAAGGTTTATACACTGCACTGACATTTCCAAAGGCCAATGTTCCAATAACACATACATTTCTGTTATTTTACACAAACTTACTTTATTAATGATGAAATTATGCTGAGAAATTTAGTGTTTTAAGCATTTTTAATAGTTTCAAATCTGTCACACTTTTGCATCCATTTGTGTTTCACATGGGGTAGACTTTTGCATATGAGTTGTTGAGGGCTAATCAAAGACGACACAAACTCTTATGTGTGTGGGGCAGCTAATCACAATAATTTAACTTAACTTATTCTTCTGCAGCAAATACTATAATCAAACATGAACACATTCATTACATCAGCATCCTGAATACTTAAAAAAAGGCATTAAATTAAATTGATTTGTGGAAAAACTTAAAATGGATCATAATAATTTGTGTATTATGATTAAATATATTAATAAAAATTGAACAAATCTTTGTTTGTGAGTACTCTTGTGGCCAATATATACAATCAGTAATTTAATACCAAAGCTATGAATAAAACAAAGCTAGCACAGCATGAAATCAATTTATCTTTCTTTTTTGTTTTCATAATTATTGGAAGCCAAAGTTTAGCTGAAACTTGTTTTGTTGCACAGAACCTTAATGCAGTAGCATGCTAAGGGTCATGAAATAAGAAGTCTGAGATCTTAGGTGGATTATTTAGTGCCACTTTGAGATCTGTCCTCACAGAGAGCATGTAAAGCTGGTGTTTCTATTTTGCATTATTTTTGACCCCTTTAATATCCATGTAGAAGAGTTTTACCAGCCTGCAAATCTGCAATGGCTGCTTCTGGTAGGCTAGTGCTTGTAAAGTGTTATAGATGTCAGTCCAATAAGTTAAAAAACATGAAGAATAAGTTTCATATTTATAAAAATAGACTTTTTAACCCTTCTACTATTATAATTATAACAGGCCCCACTGGTCTTTTTTGTCCATAAATGCATCAGGAAATGTCCTTTGAGTAAATTTTTCACTCTTTTTTCATGAGAAATAGTAGTAAACAATTCTAGCAAGTATTTATCATTATTTTGTTACAAATGCTTTAGAAAAATAAAATAAGACAGAAATTCAGCAAACCAACGGCAAGAAAACACTCCAGAATGATACTAATGCTATTATTTACAATATTTTTACATTATTTACACAGAAAATACTAAAAAGCCACCGATAAATCACTCAACTTTGTCTCTGAAACCTCTCACTCTGCTTTCCAGCAGCTCAGCTCACTTTGCCAACATCCCCCTCAGGTCATCCAGCCTTTACCAGAATGTACCATATATTAAGAATTTTAAGAACTTTAAGAATTAAGAACTTTCAGAATCCATTGAAATTTTTTGGATAGCATGAATACTCGAGGAGTTATGGTAATCTGAATCATGAATGTCTTTTTCTGTCTTAGGGGACAGCTTTGAAGTACAAGGGTTTACTAAAATCTCTTTCCTAAAGATTACAGCAGTTGAAAAGATGACCATGAGGTATTATGAAAATGACGCTTCTCTGAGCAGGATTACTAAAAAAATCACTTAAAAAAACTTCATGAATAGACACTACTACAGGACTGTGGTGCTTGATTGCTTCAGTATAAACGAGGTCTACAGAATAAACTGGAAGATGACTTCACTTTGTTGTATTAAGGAAAACTCATCAGTATATGTGCATGTTTCAGCAACGTGGGGATTCTTCGGGTAAGAAGAAATATAAAATGAGTTTAGAAAAAAGCTTAAGAAGAAAACAAAGAAAGAGATAAAACAGAGGCTTGATATAGTGTAAAATGGCTATAAAAGAGATCTAAACTGTGATCAAAATGTACTGTATATATCTGCAAAATAATACTTAGCTGACTGTGAGTGGATCATCTTGCTCATACGTAGATGGCTTCATTAAGTAAGTAATTTCATAAGGGTGGTTCAAATCTAAACTATAAGGGTGGTTCAAGTCTATATAACTAAAACTCTAACCAGGACCTTCCTCTTTAATCAATTTACAGTAGTGGTTATTAATAGACAATCAATAAGAGAGCTGTATGGAAGCACCTTGTGAGAGAAATGTGATGAACCAGCGTGCTGAAAGCTGAGCTGTAAACACTGACACCAGAGTGTTAACAGAAGCCTCATGAACTTTAACAGATCACGTTTCTCGAGGCTTCAGTGGAGGTGAGGGACGGCTGAACATGGTGTCACAAAGAATGTTTTTATTGATGGACACCAGCTGGGGGGGGGGCAGCTCGAGGCAGAGCTCTGTGAACACAGCAGAAGGTGAAAAGATTTTATACGGGGGGTCCTCACTGATTTGGGTGGGCAAATGGCACCACATTGGTTTATAATATCATAAAATGTATGATCACCTGTGATAACTGCATCAAAATAACATTATTTCCAAGAAACATAGCTGTAATTGTCTGAGACTGTCTCTAAAGAATTCCCCTTTTATGCATTTTTCAAAACATACATTAAATGTTAGTATAATTTAAAGAAGTGATAGTCATTAAAATGAAAATAAACTAGTTTGAATTCTGGAACGTCATCAGATTCGGTATTGGTGATTGGATTTGTGGTTAAATAGATGTAAATGTTAATTAATTAACTTTTTATAGTGGCTCTATATGTTTGTCCCTTCAAGTTGAGAAAATCTGTCCCTTTGGCATCAAGGATAACTTTAGTGTGGCCTTCCTGGTTTAGCTGCCCATCCTGGATCTGTAATATTATACCTCAGAAATATGTATAATCTATACAGCACTCTCAACCTTGTGCAGCAGGTGGACCTGCCTGACCCGCCAAGCTCCAATCTACGATGACTGAGCTCAGCCCAAAGCAGCACGGTCCAATCAGAGTCCTTTAGAGCAGGAAGAGGTGGAGCTATGATTGATACTACAGCAGGAAATGACTGCACAGAGAGATTAGCATAGATGCTAACAGCTTCAGTAGCAGTTTTATCAGGTCTGGACCACATTTCTTTATCAACACTACAGTCTTCCCTATAGTGAGGATATTTGAGTTTGTTTTATGAAGTGGCTCATGCTCTGTAGTGCAGTAGTGCTCACCTACTACATTACCTGATTGGCCCGTAATAGATGTGATTGATGGAAGGAACATCACCAGCGTGATATGAAAGGTTCTGTCCTCCCCAAACACTTTATAAGGGCTCTTTCCCAGATTGTCTAGTGAAATAAATCCCACAACCTATCTATTAGCTTTCTGGCTATAGAGACTATCACAGCTGTCTTTGGACGAGAGACAGGGTACACCCTGGGCTGGTCACCAGTCAATCACAGGGCTGATATATTGAGGAAACAAAAACAGGCATAATCTGGCTGAGATTAGATCCAGCTGCCCCCTAAAGGCAACTCACCGCACCACCGCACTGACCTCCACATTATAACAGCAGCTTAAATCAAGAGTGGACGACCTTTGACTCAGGGGCGACCAGTGACCCCCCCACCCCCACCCCGCTTTGTTTCCCATTTCAGGATTAACTTTTATTGTTCCTCTGTAAGTAGGCAGGGTCATAATAGTGTTGCTGCAGGGGACTACTGTGACATACTTGCAACAAATAAACAAGGAAATCAAAGCAATAAAACAGCCGTACCCTTTTGGTCTGTAGCTCTTTTGTAGGTGATGTCTGTGATCCCTACAATAATGGACCAAAATCACTGAGAGGAGTTGAATCAAGTCGAGCTGAGACCACAAAGTGGAAGGACCCCATTGGTGCAGCCTGGGAGCAGATTTTAATGATCTATGACATGTGAACATTAAGCATGACCAAAAACACCCAGAGGGGTTGAAACCAATGTTGCCAGTTAACATAACAAAACCATGCACAAAGACTAGATACATTTAAAATGTGATTAAATAAGATATTTCTGTATTTAATCATTTAATTTTATTATCTACAGGAGATTAGTACTTTAAACTGGTTGTAATTGTTGCTGTGAAACTTCTACAAACTAGTCTTACAACAAAACGAAATTACAATTTAAATTAACCTTAAAAAGCTGCAAATGCTCTGTCTTTTGATTGATAATGTATCATTAATTATTTTATTTGAAAAAATGTTTCCCACAGTAAAACAGCGTTTTAAAGAGGTGTTGTCAGTCGGTATTTTTACTGGGCTGTTAGTGCATCCATACGTAACATTATCTCACCCTGCACTTTCCTACAGACCTAAAATATAAACAGAGCAGTTATATTTAACTCTGCCCTCACATGTTTGGACTTCCCTTTGCATGTATAAATACACCACATAAGCTGTGACCCAGCAACACACCCAAACTTCAGTGCTGTCATGAACGGCTGTTACATAAACGGGTGATGCAAGTCGACCACAATCACTGAAATCTGTTACGAGAAATGTGTAATCATGTTGTTTATATGCCCCCAACCTCTCTCTTGGTGCCTAAATTTCTCCATAAAAATGCCATTATGAGTTTAATGTTTTAATGAAATTACAATACATGTGTATTTTTCAGCCTTTAAATCATCAGTCCACATCACCCACCAAATGGGGCTGTATAAATGTTTTACATTCCACTCTGGGGCTGTCATGCTTTCCATCACTGGTTTTGCCTCTCGATTAACTGTCTTGTTTAACACAGGCTAACAATGGCATTCTGGTGTCAGATCAAACATGAAGTCATTCCTGACAAAACTGTTTCAGTAGCAATTGTTTTGGGCATCTGGGGGCCAGATGGGAGGCTGTGGGGGCCCTGATGTGGCCCCCAGGCTGCCAGTTGATAACCACTGCAATAATGTTAAATAAGGATTCCACTGCACCCTTAAATTTCCCATATCTGTTTTAAAAACATCAGACATTTAATCTTTTTATTGGTCACTTGGGCTATTTTAATTTACCTTTCAAACTTTAGCAAGTCCTTTACCTCTCATATTAAGGCTCATTTTGTAACTTTCATGGCCCTCTCATGTGCCCATCCCAAAGCCTGCTGCAGGACTGCAGGTGTCCCATGCAGGGGCATGTTTGTCTGAAAATGAGGAGTGGTCAGGCATACAGAAATGACTGCACTTTAAATCTCCTCATACCTGGTCTACAGTCTACAGTCTGTGGTGCGTAGTTGTTTAGTGGTGGGCATGACCAAACTTGTTCAAATTGATACCATACTGATACTGATACTTCATGCTCTATTTTTTCAATACCAACACCAATCATCTCTTAAAATGCAAACATAATATCAATGAATTTTCTTTTTAATATTTATCAAAAGCACCTTAAGGAAACATGTATGAAGTATGCCTTTAAATCAATAAGATGGGTAAAATTTAAAGTCTAAGTGCCAAAAAAATACATTTTTCAGATATTCAGCTATCTGCAGTGAGTTTTTGTTACTGATTAATAGTTATCTCATAAATTTAAATACAAACAAAAAAACAAGCAATGCTATCTCAGCACAGCGTGACTGTGTTAGCTGATACTGATGGATAACTAACATGGAAACTCTGAACCATCAGTTAGTGAATGTGAGAGCGAATGGGTGTGAATGGGTAAGTGTGACCTGTGGTGTAAAGCAGCTTTGAGTAGTAAAAAGACTAGAAAAGCGCTATATAAGCTCAAGTCCATTTACCATTTACCATTACAGAAAGAGAGGGACAGACTAAACAAAGTAGCACAGATACACATTTTGTCAAAGCATTTACTTGGTATTGATATTTTAGGGGAACATTCGATACCAAAAGAGTACTTTTACCATCTCTAGTGTGTCTCTGCTATTTTTGCAAAACATTAAGGAGATGGACCATATCTGCAAGATGAAAACACCCACTTACTTGTTCCATTCACACAGGATGAGGAGAGAATGTGATTTAAAATGTAATTTAAGTTGTTCCTCTATCTATTTCAGAGTCTCCCTATATTCCTGACAAAATATTTATTTAGCTCCATGGGCAGTCTTTTATCAGATTTTATATGGAATAAAAAAAAAGACTTGCATACAGAAATGTGAACTGCAGAAACCTCGTCTTCAAGGTGGCCTTACACTCCCTAATTTTCTTTATTACTATTGGGCATCAAATATTAGGGTTCGGATGTATTGGATGAGAGATCTGAAAGCCTCTGATAAACCCAAGTGGCTAACCTTAGAGACTACATCCTGCAGATACACCTCTCTGCCAGCTTTATTGTGCTCTGAACTCCCATTGGTCAATCCTCTTTCTTATTTTACTACCAATCCCATCGTGGCACAGCCAGTGAGAATCTGGAACCAGTTTTGGAAAGCATTTGCTCTTTATAATCTTTTTCACCTTGCCCCGATAGTTAAGAATCATATGTTTGCTCCATCATTGTCAGACGGAGCCTTTAACATCAGGCTTGATAATGAAATAAATCGTCTCTTCAGGATCTCTTTATAGACCATACTTTTGCATCTTTTGAGCAATTAAGAAGTAAATCTGGTCACCTTAAATCTCATTTTTATAGATATCTACAATTGCAGAACTCTGTTGCCTCATATTCCGATGATTTTCCCCTAAACTCTTCAGCACCCTTGTTAGACTCAATTTTTAAGTGAAGAACAGACTTAAAGCAGGTGATTGGTAAGATATATAACCTTCCCAATCATCATAATTCAGCAAATTTGATAGAACTTGAGAGCAAGTGGGAAGGGGAATTAATGAGCAGATCTCAAAAAAAACTTGGGCAAAAATTATACAGAGAATTTACACATCCTCCATCTGTCAAAGACACATTATACAATATTAAATTGTCCACAGACTTCATTGGTCAAAGGTCAGACTGTCTAAAATCAGGCCAGATCTGGACCCTACATGTGACAGGTGCAAACAAGCCCCTGCAGGCTTACTACATATGTTCTGGGCCTGTCCAAGACTACACACATTTTGGGAGTCCATTTTTGATACTCTCTCCAAAATATTCGAGGTGCCAATAGATTCACCCCTCCCACTGCCTTATATGGTATCATGCCGCAGGGTGTACATCTAAATAACTATATGAGTAATATGCTAGCCTTCTGTTCTTTGTTGGCCAGGCATCTTATCCTGTTCAGGTGGAAAGACCCTCTTCCTCCTAAATATTCTCACTGGATTAAAGAGATTATGCAATATGTAAAGTTTGAGAAGATAAGACACTCTCTTAAAGGGTCTGCCTCAAGATTTTATGAAACCTGGAAGCCTTCCTTAATGTTTGTTGGGAAGTTAGGAGCAGAAAGTATAATCTCATTATTATTGTTTTTTTTTTCTTCTATTTGTTTTGGCCGGTGGTAATGTGGGAAGACTGATATACATAGCATACTATTTGTCCAGTGGGTGGGTTAATGGGTAGGGCTTTCTTTGATAATTTGTATATATGCTCTTCTAGATACTCTTTTTATTGTGTGAACTGCAAAAACTTTCAATAAAGAGACCTTAATTAAAAATTTAATTTAAATTTATGATGAGACAGAATGGAGAGACAATGTGACTCATGTAAAGTGCTCCTCTGTGAGCTATTCCTGTGCATGCTACTGTGGGGTCATACTCCTTAAAATAAGAAAAAATACACTTGTAGTTAGAGAATCTTAAGAAACACGGTGTTATTTTAATATTTGTGTACATACTGATGAATAATACCTATAATTGTACTCACAGATATCAATACAGGCTGTTCAGTGTGTTTTCTGCATGAAATAGGGAATGTAGCCAAGGGTTGCGGCAGACGAAATGAAATAACAGCTAACAGTTATATGATTTGCAGTGAACAAGTCTTTTATAAACATAAACCAGCCTGATCTGGTCAGTATGGTCTGAAGATTTTTTTTAATTATTGAGGTTTTCTTCTACACAATCGAGGTTTGCTTTTTTTGCTGTTCTGTGTATTTAGTGTAAGAGCTTCATATAATCCAGCAGAAATTCTGACCAAACTGTGAACTCCGCCATGTAAATACCAAAACACCAGCCGCCCTGTGAACATGGATTTAAAGAGAATGAGCGCTAACAATCCGATTGGTTTGATCTATGTTACACGAAAACACAGTCATATAATATAGTCAATAGAGTTTGCAACATCAAAACTGCAAATTATTGACAGAAGCGCCCCAAAATTCACCATCACCATAAGTCCATATTTTTAAAAATCAAGGCAGGATTCTGTCAGGACAGGAAGCACCCTAAAAGCTTAAGATAGAAAAAATGACTAATTTTCAGAGCCACCTTTATCAATACATCCATTTTCATTTTCTTCACAGTATCAACCAGGACTGGGCAAATCGATTGGCTGCAAGACAAGGGAACTACAAGAGGCCTGAAAGAAAACGTGAACCTGCTGAGAATGCGGTAGATGAGGCCAATGTCTGGAAGACAAAGAGACCTCAGGCTCCACCTCCTGCTCCACGTGGTGCAGGTACAAGTCCACTCAGCAGACCAGCACCTCCAAGCAGAGGCCCCTCTTCTACTACCACCACCTCCACCAAGGATAAGAAGCTACTAGTAAAGAACCAAATGAAAATGAAGTTGATCATGTTCATCAACCAAAACCTACCTTCTACCATGGTGTGGGGGAAATCATGGAAGTACAACAAGTCCCTGCCAGTGTCAGCAGAAGGTGATGAAGCTCGGTCAGACTGGGGTCAGTGCTGGATGTTCGCCACACAGCAGCCTTTCTCTGAGCCGGGCAAGCCTTGGAAAAATGGGCCTAACTTGATGGATCTCAGCAGCCTTCATTTTTGGGAGAAACTGGAGACAAGGATGGTGGAATCACAAGAGCTGGACCTGGATCTTCCAGCTGAGAAGTGGGAGGTTGCCTGGAGGAAATCTATCAAATCTGACAAGGATGAATCGACTGAAGATGGACAGAAGTTTGCTAAATATGGATGGTTTAAGGCACTTGAGGAGACACAGCGTTATAATGAGGAACTGTGCACAGATGAGTGGTATGAGTCATGGCAAGTCACCAAGCCAGGAAGTGAGGAAATCATGCCAACTCCAAAGGAATCTTCAGATGACAACAATACAGAGATGAGTTCCATGATCGAAGATTGGAAACTTCTGAACCATCTTGGTCGCAACAAAGTCAAGACACCCCAAGTTCAAAAGTCTCTCAGTTCAGCGTGGGCTGATTCTTGGAGAGCAGCAACAGTGGTTTCCAATGACCACAGGGCCCCAAATGCCTCTCCAATACATGGTGGTACCTCTGATGATCAGCAGAGGAAGCCAAATCACCATAAAGTGATCCTTGTTTCTCATGACACCAAGTACAAGAGTCTGCACTGGCAGATCTCAGATGAATTCAAGGCTCTCTCTGAGTGGACCAAGTCATGGGAGGTTACAAAGAACAACTCAAAACCTTCTGAAGAAATTGAAAAAGTCCTTAAGCTCTCACAGGAGACTGCTGTGAAGGCTCAGAAGGTAGAGAGACCAGCAAAGGTGGATTCACCAACATTAGAGACCATGGACACACGATATGAGCAGCTGAAGCACAGCGTGATGTACCAACCAAAGAGAGAGCTAACCCAATCTCAGCTGCTTCGCATGAAACACCTAGGAAATGTCCTATCCACCTCAGAATGGAAGGAGTCATGGAGGACGATGAAGCACAGAATGAGGATGGAGAGGAGAAGATACCGCCCAGAACCTTCTAGGCCTTTCAGAGCACCTGAAAGGGGTGGCGACAGGGCACCTCCAGTCTCAGAGTGGAAGAATTCATGGAAATTTACAAGCCAGCCTCTACAACAGGAGTCTGAATCTTGGCAGCAGGGCTGGGCCACAGTGTCTCAAGTCAGAGTTGATCGTGCAAGAGAGTGGAACCACTTTGCCCCAGTGGAACTCCCCAAGAATGGCCCAACTACTGAGCGAAGCTGGGACCAATCATGGAGGTTCTCAAGGCACCAGCGCCAAGCAGAGGCAGGCCAAGCTAGAGCACAAACAAGCCACGGGAGATCAAATACTCCTGACCACCGTCCTGATAACTCATGGCCACAGTGGAGGACCATAAGAGCCACTTCTGACTGGCAGGAATCCTGGATGGTCTCAGAGACGCGATTCCGCCACGATAGACCATCCTTGACTCAATGGAGGGAGTCCTGGCAGTGGTCTGTTTTCCACACAGAACACTGGGCTGAGCAGATGCCAAGAGAGAACTGCCTTAGTGCATCAATGGAGATCCAACCCCAGAGAGAAAGGATGCCTTTGCAGAGAGCTCAAGCAAGAATCAGCCGATCTTTTGACAGCAAGATGTTCAAGGAGAGGTATCCTGAGAAAGAGTGGAATGCTTCATGGAAAGCTGGGCCACTTTTGAGCCATACAGCAAGTCTTCACGGATCTACAGAGACAACAACAAAAACCACAAGCAACAATCTTCAGAAGCAACATGGCACCACCAATGGACACGGGTCAAAGTGGGGAAGGTGCTTCAGGATTGCCAACCCCATGCCCCAAGTAGATCAACCCTGGGTAGCGTCAAATCCCAACCCTTCTTATTTTACAGTCATGTGGTTTAGAGAAATGAATGACATCAAAAACAGGTTAACCCCCAAGTTCAGCACCAATCCCACCAACTTCACTTACTGGGCAACTTCTTCTAAGTTCCTTCAGGGTGCCAGTGTCCAGAGCAAAGAAAAAACAAAGTCTAAGGAGCCTGTGGACCCCATGGTGATCATGACAAAGAAGATTAACATGAGAAAGGATCTGTTTGGAAACATCGAGAAGGAGAAACATGATGCCAAGAGGTGGGCAGGATGCCATCTTTTGGGCAAATCCCAGCCACGTCCTAAGAAAGGTTCCACCCCAGCAAAAGCTATTAAAATGGAGGAGGGTGATGATAAGTTCATTGAGGAGTGGGTGGAGTCTTGGAAGTTCTTGGTGAAGCCTGGAAGTTTAAACAAACCCGTGAAGTCCCTCAGAGGTTGGACTGAGTCCTGGAAGTGTCTGATCCCACCATACCCTACGACGAATGGCCACAAGACCAGATAGAGAAAATCTAAAGTTTGATAAATGTTTGTTTGTCACAATAATTTCATTAAAGATTTTTAAATGACATCATTGCTTTTTTAATTTTGCACTTTACCTCAAAGAAAACCCCTCTGAAAATGTTTACTTTAATATACCAGTTTAAGGTAGTAAGTATTTCAATTTGGACAAAATATTACTGGATGATAGTGGTCAGAAATTGCCTCCAAATATTAAGCTTTTTAGAAATGGGAAACTAAGCAACAGTTCAAGCATTGCAATGCTTGAAAGACATTTAGAGAAAAAAACATCAATCTGAGATGGTTTTTTTAATCTAGTCGACTTTATTTGGACATTAAACCAATTTTGAAGTATAAATGCACATATGGCTGCATAATTATACAAATGCAAAAAGATGGAGTAAGGCCTTTGCTTGCAGTCACAACAGCGGTAGTTCACATGACATGATGAGTCAATAAAGTTTTTTGATAGATGGACACCACATTTTTTAAAAGACATTACCTCAATTTGTTTTGTAATCAATCATAATTTGGCTGCCCAGATCTTCCATTAGAGTGTTATTGGGTCTAAATATTCTTAATTCAGAAGTAAAATAATATGGTTGGCAACATTGTCACTCTCATCAAACCACTGCAAGATGCTTTAAAGCATTAACAAGTATTTTATTTTTGCAGTGTGGTCATGTGGATCCCAAAATCACTCTGTCGGTCCAATAGGAACCTTTACTCTTAGGCACTGGGCTGTGACCTACTGAAGGTGAGTTCACACCAAACACGACTTGGGCAACCACTCTCCGTGTAAGTCAAGCCTCATGCCATGTGACGGACATGATCTGGGTGGTCTGGTCGCGCTATCGGGTCGCTTAAGATGTGCAACCAGGTCGTGGCGATCGGTTGCTAAAGTTGAAAAATTTGAACTTTTCAGGCAACATTGCATTGTGTGGGTTATGACGACACCCGTGACAGTTCACAACAACTGTTTTTTTTCCAGCTCACAGAGTGACAATCCATGTCCGTGTAGGAACATTAGTTAGTGAGGACATTAGTTCTGCCTTATTCAACAAAAGTGACAGTTCTCTGCAGTCCTGTCCTTCCTCATCTGCATCAGCTGCAGTGTTTCATGGTTGGTAGATGAGTGAAAAGGATACAGTTGGAATAGTGTCACAAATATATGATATATATGATATGATATGATCGCAGGGAAACTCGACGTCACTGAGCGACACGACGGTGACAAAATGAGCTATGTTATGGACAGGCGACGTGACTTAGGTGGGCGACGCAATCTTGGTTGCCAAATCACATTCAGTGTGACGCACCTTAAGGGCACCAGCACACAAAACCTCCAGCAGGTGGCAATATTTAAGCCAAGTAGGTCTTAAAATGCTTTCCCCAAAACATATATAATCATGATAACAATGCATAAATAATGTCCAGTATTTAAAAAAAAAAGAAAAAAAAACTCAAACCTTTCTATTGAGTCCAGAAAGTGTTCCTTTGGTTTCAAGAGGCATTTTGTTTAATCTTGCGGCAACAGTCATTACTATTTTATTAATTAAACTTTCTTCAGGTAATAGACTCAAAACGGTAAAAGAATATTCATTTAGATGCGTAATATATTGGAATAAGGACTTATTTGAAACTACCTGTCATTGGTGTATTGCAGAATTTGACTGTATCTATAAGTACTACAAATCAAGAGTTTTTTGGGAATAAATTTGAACCCAACAATCAAAAGAGTGAAGTTAATTTGGGATTTTATTCAATTGTTCTAAAATATCCAGTTTAGCAGAGGTTTAACCAATATGCAGGCCACAGACACAAATTTTCTTTTTACTTCATACTCCATGTCTGACTTGTTGTAAGTTAAATTTCTTCTGGCAGATGCACTAAGACTGTAAATCGGACCAAAAGAGAAAGAGGAGGTGGGAAAGTTTGAAGAGCTGAGGGGCAGTGAAGTGGGATTTGAGGGAGAAAAATACACCAAGGAATAAATGTAAAAAAAAAAAAAAAAAAAGCTTTCTTTAATACAGACCAGTTTGAAAAAAATAAATGAGTTAGTGTGTTCATAGCAGTTCCTTCAAAGTCCACTGGATGGTGCTGCCCTAAAAGTGTTCAAACTGTGCTGATATGGAAAACTTCTGCTTCACTAGAATAACAGTTTAAACTGTCAAAATACAATTAATTACAGTCCATAGGAATATCAACATATAACTGAGTTCTTAAACAAATTTTGACAGCATTAACAAACTGTTGTGACCATGCAGTTGTACCCTGTACAATATTTTACTGAGTACTTTTAATTATCACAAATTAATTGTTTAAACATTAAGAAACTGCTGGTGTATTTTGGTATTTTTGAGGTTTTTGTGCCCCTCGCAGATAATTTCATGGTAATATCTAAAGTCTGTTTCTGTATTGGATCATTTAAATGTCAGTCTTTGTATTTAATGAGTGCTGAATCATTTCATTTTGGCCACCTGTGTAATAGTTACTGATTCTGTATGGTGTACTGACAGCTTCCTCATGACCTCATGGACGCTCCTCTTGCGCACTTCTGTACCAAACTGAGAAGTGTTGCAGCTTACGGCCCGGAAACCTTACAAGTCATCAGGACGGATCAAGCCGAGGATGTTGTAGAAATTATACAAGATGGAAAAATATGACTAGATGATTGTGATTTAAAGTTGCCTTCAAATATTAAAATTTAGAAATGGTAAAATAAGCAACATCTGGAGCGTTGTAATTCTCGAGAGACATTTAGAGAAAAATACCATCAATCTGAGATTTTTTTTAATTTACTTGACTTATTTGGATGTCTTTCCAAAGATGAATGCAAAATAGCTGAAAAATTATACAACAAAACAAAAACATACATACAAAAGATGGACTAAGGCTTCTGTTTGCAGCCACAATAGCAACAGGGCACTTCCCTTTACCAAACTGAAAAGTGTTACCAAATCTTGAGCAACAGAAACAAAGCTTGGAGCATGGAGACCTTGCAGAGGTTGTATGTAAGTTTGGTTTTCTGTCTGGCTCAATTTTTTGATGGTAACACATACAGTTTTTTATTTTATAACCCAGTCTTGATCTCAGCTCCTCGGGTAACATATAGTTGTAGCTGTTGTTGTGGACGTGTCAGTGAAGTCTGTGTCCTGCGTTCCTTGCTGCTCAGATGGAGTCTCTGCAGTTTTTCTGCCATCAGGAGGAGGACGATCTGAGGATCCTGTTTCAAGGGGAAGGGTCTGCTGCTGCTGACTGACCTTACAGAAAAATGACCCTGAAAAATGACCCTGCAGTAACACCCAGTGCTGGATTTAGTGGGTGGTAAAAATGCTGCTCTGAGATGGATAAATGTTTGCTCACGCCTGTAGTGGGGTTAATTTTGACAGACAGCCAAGTCCATCAGTAATCGCTGAAAAATAATGACGTAAACAAACACGTTAATAGTATTTTTTTAAAAGGGCTCTTTATTCCAAAAGCTTTTGTCATTAAAATTTGGCATTTCACGGTAAACGCAGATAAGCCCTCCATTCCTTTTCATTTAATGCAACCTATGCCAGTATAAATAATTAAAAATCAAGTTTTGGGTCTATTGCTGGATACAAACTCAATTATTGATGCCAAATGGTTTGGGCCCATTCTGTCTTTTAATGTTTTTTGACATGGTTCAGTACAGAGGCCAGGTAAGAGCACTGTGTTTATGGAGGGGAAAATGGTTTAAACGGGCTTCAACTTATGTTAAACAACCTGATGTTATTATGTTCCCTCAATTTTTTTGTTATTGTGCAACAGTTTAATCAAGGATACAAAGGATAGAGCTGATTTCTAACAAATATTCAACAATTTTTAAAGTAGTGATAGTATTTTTACAGCCCCTAACACTTTGAGATAATCCGCTGACTCCCCATAGCTATTCAAGTCCACTGGCATCCTGCTGGGACAAATGATGACTGTAAACAAGTGTTTCCTCACATCAGACAGGATATTTAAAGGCTTTGGGGCTTGGTGGGCTGCAGCATGACTCTGCAGGATAAAATGTTTTTGGAAATCCCCTGATGAGCCCTTGCAGGGCTGATGATATATAAAAATGATCAGTCAATCAAAACTGTCCAATGAAGAAGTTATTTTTTCTGATTTAATGACCTCAGGTTCATCATAAACACTTAATAAGATGTCTTCAACCAACCAAGACCTTACGGTTTGTGCAGAAATGCAGAATCAGCAGAAGAATAACACATACCAAAGGCCCTCTGAGTTCTCTTTGGTTTGAGGGAGATGTCAATCAACAAATGAGCAAAGCTTGAATGAAAAAATGTAGAATAAAATAGCTTAAATGTAATCGTGGATCTCGTTAGTGATGTGGCTAAACAGTTGTTGTTATTTACATACCATGCTTGATATTATGCCATTTTTTCAGGACAACAGTCCCAGTCAAATGCACTATCATAACTGTAACATAACAACCTGCCACTAGTAGCCACTGTAGTTCCAGCTCATGGCTCTCGCCTTTGTGCAATAATTGTCTACAAGCCAGATGTAAACAGACAAAATGAACAGAAGAGCAGCAGGATTTGTCCGTTTCTTGAACTAAATGGGGATGAAAATGAAGGAGGACCTACATATCATTTAAGTCACCTCTCTACACTACAGTATGCTCACTTAAGCTCTGAGATCCAGATCCTGCCACGACACGTCTGGCCAATCATCCCACTGCTGTCATTCTTAAAAATCGTGTCGTTGCCCCTCCACGGTCAGTGCTGTAGTGATCTCAGCCACCCTCCTCCACCCCAGGCCCCCCCAGTCCTCTCACCAGAGGTCCAGGTCCAGCTCCTCTGAAGTCTGGCCCCTCACCTCATCCTGCGGCCTCATCAGCACCTCAGTCCATCACATCAGGGCTCCATGAAGCTGCCCAGAAGCAGTGTTGGGAATAACGGCTTTAAAAATAACAGCGTTATTATTTTCCCAGTAACGGGTAATCTAATAAATTACTTTTTCAAACATTACAACCCCATTACTGTTACCAACAGTGAAATGTGGTGCGTTATTGTCTATCAGCTGTTATCAGACATGCCTCACTCAGCCAAGCACAGGACAGGGGCTGCAACCAGCCACACAAGAGAACCAGATACCAGAGTTGCCAGGTCTGCTTATTGCCAGGTCTGCAACTTTTCTGAAAAGTTGCTTGTAAATATTGGCAGTTGCAGGTTTTGTTTTTTAGGGCTTGTTTCAAAAGTGCAGTTGCTCATTTGGGCTTGTTGTTCCCCCAAACCCAGGAGGGATCTGATGCTCACTCTCAGGGGCGTAGAATTGGGTAGGGACGCTAGGGACACGTCCATATCAATATTATGCCACTACCCAGCGCCGCCCATCCCTCTACGCAAAACACGCGCTGTGCAATTTTGCGCATGACGCATTCTCCGCTGTCTGATGCAGCCATGATCCGAGTACAGGCCTGATATTTTCCATTTAAAGTGTGGATGTTGTCTGTCAGTAATGTCATTCTGTAGTGCAGCCAATGTACATGTGAACATTTGATCTAAATGCCTCCCGAATCGCTCGGCGTCTTTGGGCGCGCGCTGTACCGCATGAGCGTAAAGACACAGACAGAGGCGCAGAGGCGCAGTCAGCCTTTAGATGAAGTCAACATTCTTCATCAGTCCAGCTCTGACCCTCTGTTTTTACTCACTCACTGTTTTGTAAATGATAAATTCATCCTGAGGTATCCTCCATCACAAATTTTCCATGATATCAGAACAATCTTTGAAGGATCAAGCTTCAAATACAATCTACTGCTGCAGCAGTTCTCAACCTGTGGGTGGAGGCCCATGTAGGTCTCAGAGCTGTTTTCAGTGGATGGTGCATAAATAAGGTGAAAATGTGGCAAAAATAACTTCAGTTTATGGAGGCCCTAAGAGGACAAACATCCATCAGAGTATGTCATACTCACTAGAGTACATCAAACTACACCACTGGAAGGTGGGTCTGTATGTTGTTGAAATAAAAAATAAAACCTTTGTGGCATAAACACCCCAGCTGCTAGCCTGCAATCATGAGACAGAAGAAAAGATAACTCTGTCTAGATGTGGACTGGAGCTTAAATTTCCCTATCATTTTTTGAATGTCCTGTTAAGTGAAAATACATTCATCTCTGTTGAAAAAGGAGTGGTTGATAATTGACCAGTTGGTGATGGTATGTTGGGCCAGGATTATAGCAGGCTTTCCATTGATCTGATTTTTTTTATTTTATTTATTTATTTATTTTTTTTTTTTTTTTTTGGGGGGGGGGGGTGTCTCAAAATGAAATTCTGGAGCACTTTTATGTCCCCACCAATGTCAAAATCAAGCCTACGCCCTTGCTCACTCTACCATCAATATAAACTCAATTCAGAAGTTATACCAATTAATTTATCCCACTCTAAACACAAATGTAAACTTTGCTGTAAAAAGAGGGGCAAAAATGATGTTTCCACCTAAAAGAAATTCTTATAGCTAGTATTAAATTTATTTCTAATGTAGCTGTTACTGTTTTCACCATAATAAAGCTGTAGAGGATCAACATAAAACTTAGATAAAAGCCTGACTATGTCTGTTTGGTTACAAAAATCAAGGTTAGACAGACTGTTCAGTGATAACAGAGTTATAAATAACACTAGCCCCTCCCTTCACTTCTGTATAAAGAAAAAGGATGTTCCACCTCCAAACAAAAGGATGTTGAAGAAGTAAATTAAGAGCCACATAAGAAAAAATGATGCTGTGAAATTGAAATCTAATATAGATGAAAATTAAAACACTAGTCCAGAGGGAGGTCACTTGTTATAGACCTGGTGTTTATTTCGATCGCAAAATCTGACAAATCCGGAGCGATCTTTGGAGTTAAAAACTGGCATTTTCAGGATGGAAGTACATGAAGTAAAAGGCAAGAACATACATGTGAAGTGTACATTATGTCCCAAAGCAAAGTGTTTGTTTGTTGTGAGCAACTCTAAAAAGCTAGTGAACAAAAAAAACCCAGATAACTCTGCTGATGATGCCAGCGCAGCTGCAGCAGGCCAGGTAACAACAAGGAAGGACACAGAGATGGAGCCACACCGTTCAAACAGCAAAAGCTTTTTCAACAAAATAATGCTAAATTTACTTTCCCTGGTAACTAATTACATTTATGAAGGGGTAATTCCGTCAGTAATTCAATTACTTTTTTGGGAAAGTATCTAGTAACTATAACTAATTACTTTTAAAGTAATTTGCCCAAAACTGATAAAAGCCAGTTCCTCATCTTAGCCAGCCTGCATCCCTCACCACCACCATCAGACTCCAGGGGGGAAACGTGGTAAAGACAAAGCTCATGGTCTGGCCAGGGAACATCCCCACTCTTGTAACTCAACAAGGAAATCCAATAGAGCTGGTCTCCAGCGATAAGTATCTGGGTTTTCTTCTGGATCGTGAGCTTTCTTTTAAAGCACACATTGCAGGCTTAGTCACCAATCTCAGGGTGAAGCTCGGGTTCTACTACAGAAACAAATCCTGTTTTTCACATAGAGCCAGGGAACTGCTTGTGTCACCAACTTTTCTTCCACTAACTGATTATGGAGATGTGCTGTATTTGGGTGCTTCATGTAAATGTCTTCAGTCCTTAAACATTGTTTATCATAGTGCCTTGAGGTTTGTCACTGGTGATGATCACCTCACTCATCACTGTGACAGGTATATTAAATCTAGTTGGCCTCCTTTAAGTAGATGCAGGTACACGCACTGGCTGACTCTGATCTACAATGCTCTTCTTGGCTTAGTTCCATCATATTTTTGTACTTACAATCCTGTGACGTTCTCCATCTCTCTGTTCCTGGCATCAGAACTGAACCAGGGAAGACAGCGTACAGTTTTTCAGCCCCCAGAGTGGAGCTCTCCTCAGACTGAGCTGAAGCTCACACAGCTTATGTCATTTGGACCCTTTCACTCCATGCTGATGGATAAACAGCATGACACCATTGAATAGTGCCTGTGTTCTAAATTGTTATTAATGTTCAAAGGTTTCTGAGCTTTATTGCAACACACCTTGCACTTACAAAAAAATGTGTATTCTGACTTATGTATATTATCATTTTTCAGTATGTTTTTTCATGATGTGTGCTGCTGACCTCTTGGCCAGGTCATCCTTATGAAAGAGATCTTGATCTTAATGTTTTTTTTATCTGGTTAAATAAATAAATCCTATCTCCCATTCGCCCTCAGTACCCCTGAAGTACGTGAAGACCTCAAGATGGAGGCAATTACCAAAGAGATGCTAATCACAAATGACACTGCACATTTTTAATCATACAGTCTTTAAAAACTGTTCACTCAGATTTGGTCTTTCCTGACTGAACTGTATTTTGGCTGCATCAAATTGTACTCTCTGAGCAAGTTTCGATCAAACACTATTGTGCACCCACATTTAGCTCAGGTGTGGACATTAGCCTGTGCGGAGGATCCAAGGCTAACAGTGCTAGCATTGCTAATGGTAGCCATGCTCATTCTGCAAACTAACTTCACACCATTTGCCTGCTGATTCTGTGATCAGTTCTGATCAAACTGAGTTCAGCTTAAGCAACTTTCTAAGTGTTCCTAGCAATCATAAGGGAAAAAGAAATTAAAATTTACACAGTTCAAATGCAGGCTGTGGCCACTTGATGGTTATTTACAACTGATAGATATCCTGAGCTGAGCTTACTTGAGTTAGTCTGGCTTAAATTAGCTTAACTTTCACTTAAACCTGAACTAAACTTGACTAAGTTGTGTTCAGTCAGAGCTAACTCAAGTGAGGCTTAAACATCAGCATAAGTGCTCTAATATGCAAGGCCAGAACAGTCGATTGAGGAGAAGGTCATTCATCCATCCATCCATCTTCTACCACTTATCCAGGGCCAGGCTGCAGGGGCAGCAGGCCAAGCAGGTCAAGCCAGAATTCCCTCTATCCTGCCACAATTTCCAATTCCTCCTCAGGGATTCCAAGGTGTCCCCGGGCCAGATGGGACATATAACCCCTCCAGTGGGTTCTGGGTCTGTCCTGGGGGTCTTTTGCCAGTTGGGTGTCCTAATTAGATGTCTGAAGCATCTTTCAGAGCGAAGGAGGAGCGGCTCTACTTTGAGTTCCCTCTGGATGTGTGAGCTCCTTACCCTCTCTAAGGCTCAGCCCAGCCACCCTCCTGAGGAACCTCATTTCAACCGCTTGTATCCAAAGTCTCATTCTTTTGGTCATTACCCAGAGCTCATGAGCGTATGTGAGGGTTGGAACAAAGATAGAGATAAACTGAGAGCTTTGCGCTGCAGCCTAACTCCCTCTTTACTACAACAGTTTGGTACACAGTCTGCAACGCTGCAGATGCTGCACCTCATCCACCTCATGGGCTTCACTCCATGGGGCTCAACCTGAAGAATTAACATGGCACCACCACCCTGTGTGCATGGGGGTCAGGTGCAGCAGTCAAAAGGTGAACCCGAGACATGCTGACCCCTGCAGAGAAGATGATGTGGTGTCTTAATAGGTGAGAGCTTGACTATTTTTTGGAGCCAAATAACCCCAAATAATGAAACAGAGAATATGAAAAATAAAAATGTTTATATAGTTTGTGAGGAATTTAAAGACAGTTTTTGACCTGCAACAGGGAATCAATTAATAAATCAAAGGAGATTTCTTTGTAAAATGTTATCAAAATGTCAAAATTGTCAAGTACCTGATATAACCAGACTTCAAACATACTGAACCACCCCTTTAAATGATTCAAATATGTGCGTGAGTGCAGCAGATGCTATGAAAAAGCTCTGACATTCTGGCTGTAGCTGTAGACCGTTTTGCGATTTAGCTGGACAGTTAAACTGTACTGGAGCAGGCTACTTCTGATGACCAAGTCACCATGGTTACTGAGCCAAGACTTATTTCAGCCAATAAATAAAATGAGCCAGACTTATCAAAGTAAACCGGGCTCAGCACTGAATCCACTCTGATTGAATACTTCCAGTGTAACCTAAGGTGTTTCTTTTCACCTGTCACCTGTAAAATTAAACCAGGAGCAAACCTGCAGTTTTTGGTCTGCAAGGCAATATTTTAAACTCTCAAAGTGGTCAAAGAAGTCAGTGTTCATCAGAACCTGCACCCTTGACCTCGTTCATGGAATAACATAATACTTAGCCCTTTTGTACATTTTTTTTTAAAGAAATCCAGCCTTGGCTTACAAACACACTCTTTCTGCTAAGTGTCCTCTCTCACTCTTTTCTAGACTGATGGCTCATTAGTTGGTGTTTCATAATCATCCTCTTTGGATGCTGTCACACAGAACAGTGTCAATGGTCTGCCAGCTCTTCTCGTGTATTGGTTTACTGGTTTGTCAAACACACATTCCTGTTTGGTTTTGGTTGAGGCAGCAAGTTCCCGGGTCAAATAGTTGACCTCTACTTGAACCCAAGATGGTTCCCACTTGAAGAAAATGTTTAACTTATTTTTATGTGTGATCATGCACTCAATTAGGCCTTATTTAATTACCATTGGCGTTTAAAAGGATTAAAATGGGCAGAATAACATTTCATTCTAATTTATATTACAATAATTATTCCTTAAATGTACCTATTAACACATGTCACCATGTGTTTAAAAAGGTTGCATAAATAAATGGTAATTATTTATGCAACCTTTTTAAACACATGGTGACATACACCGCTCAATTGCAGACTAAATGAAGACATCTGGAGCACTGCAGACTTAAGGTCTTGTTATGCACCTAATGTGAAGAATATTGTGTATTTCCAGTTTCTTCCCAATGCAGGTGTCATTTTCACAACATGGATCCATGTCGTTTACATAATGAATGATCACGTGCTCCCAAATATCTTAAGAATGATGAATTGAGAAAATTCATATGTGGCTGGACCCCTCACACACAAACACAGCTACCAAAAGGAAACTTTGGGTGTTCAACTGCAGCTGAGGATATCTTGTCCATAGCACTAAGCCTGGACCAACCCTACAGCAATGGAAAACTTCTCTGCAGAAGAGAAGCAAACATATGGAACAAAGAAAATCATCCATCCATCATCTTCACCGCTTATCCCGGGGGGCTGGAGCCTATCCTTGTTGATATTGGACAAGAGGCATGGTACACCCTGGACCAGCTACCAGACAATCGCAGTGCTACATAGAGAGACAGACGACCATTCACACACTTATCCATACCTTAGGGTAATTTAGAGTCACCAATCAACCTGACAAGCATGTTCTGTTGGACTGTGGGAGGAAGCCAGAGTGCTTGGAGAGAGCCCATGCATGCACAGGCAGAACATGCAAACTCCACACAGAAGGCCTGTCACAGAAGTGATTTCATATATATTCAGAAAAGAAAAGAGAAAGGCCTCTTTCCTGTGTATCAGTGATTTATGAAACAAAATCAAGTATGCACTTTAAAATGTGGTTTAAACTGTTTTTTTTGTTTTTTGTTTTGTTTCAAAATTTGTTTGTAGACATTAAAACTACATCTCTGTTTGGACCAGATCTAAAGGGAAATCTTCCTCTGTGAAAACAGAACACAGAGATGGTCTCAATCTTGCATCCTGTAAACACTACATACACTGCATAACCATCCACATTTAGACATCATATACAATAGCTATGCCTGAACACAAGGCCATGGATTACAGAGACTGAAGGAGAAAGCTTTACAGACAGTGTTCTGGGGGGGCTATGGAGATTACTAAAATGATCTGATCAGTTTATTAATAATCACACAGACACTGGAGGGCACCGTGGTGGATACAGGCTACACTCAGGGGAGTTGGCAGTGTCACATGCTGTTGTTTAAAGGTCCCATATTTCCTTGATGTCTTCATGAAACGTTAGTAACATGCTTTGGCCAAAAAAGCCTATGAATAAAGCACAGCTGCATTCTCTAAACGCTCACATAACCCCTCTGTTCAGAACGGCTGGTTTTGAGGGCGGTCGCCTTCATATGCTAATGAGCCAGAGCAGAGCCATGGCGAACACAGTAACATACGAGGGCTTAACTATAATCCTGCAGTGTGTTTTAAGCGAAGTGGAGCACACTGCTGCTCCAGACACGTGCTGCTTACAGTCCTGGATACACACGAACCTCAAATTCATGCTGGTTACCAGATAACAGCGAAGCTCGTTTCCCCCCAAGACTATAGGCTAATGCACAACATGCTAACCTAGGCCTAGTCACAGCAGTGGGACACAGCCGTGACTTAGCCTAACATTAGAAGAAACGGAGGGGTAATGCTGTGGTTAAAGGACTGATTATATTCAGCCAACTGTTAAACTCCTCTTGACTAATGTAAGAATGCTCATACACTGAAGTTTATCCTTCAGACTTTCAACAAGTAACGTGAACATTGACAAACATGTTGTGCAGTTACCTCTAGGTCACTTCCCTCTGCTGTTAGCATTTGCTCGTAGCATTGAGCAAAATAAATACCACACAGCATTAAAATAATCACATTTCTATCATCAGGTTTGGCAACAGATTGTTGGTACTGAGCCTGGATTCAGGAAAAGTCTAGTTCCCAATCCTGTGTTGAACTGACTGAAGTTGAAGAAGCAGTTGGACATGAAGTGACTGGCACACACATACAGGTTTTTGCCGACTGTAGCTGCTCATTCCCTTCAATAATAAAATTAATCCACTGGGCCCTTTGGTCCTCTGAGGCTGGTAGCCTATATGTGAAGATATATGTGGCTGTTTAATGCCAGTGTGATAGGTTTTGGGTCTAGACATGGTGTACACCAATCTCTCGGTAACAGTGAAAACAACAATGGTGGCACTTCACACAGAAATTTCTGAAGCCGGGGGGGTGGGGATACTCAGGTAGAGTTAGGCTTATGCCAATAAAATGCTTGTCACGTTACAGTATATCCACAGACTCAACAGCTCGCCAAATACCATGACTTTACATTCATGCAGCCTGCTAAATACAGGTTTTGTTGTCTACTCTCACAAATAAGGCCAAAAATATGTTCAAAAGCCTTAAAAAGTGATTTTTGCATAATATGTCCCCTTGAATGACTGGGTCTCAACAGGCTGAGAAAACAGGGGATTTAAAACTTGCCCAGTAAAGCAGCTGAACCTGGCTTGAATTCATTAAGCATATAAATTAGGTTTTGCTAATTACCTCCGCCAAGGAGGTTATGTTTTTGGGAGGGTTTGTTTGTCTGTCTGTCTGTTAGTTAGTTAGCAACATTACTCAAAAAGTTATGGACGGATATTGATGAAATTTTCCGGATTGGGATAAGGAACAAATGATTTGATTTTGGAAGTGATCTGGATCTCCGTCTGGATCCAGGAATTTTTTAAAGGATTCTTTAACATTGGGAGATAGGGCCATTTTCGACATGGATGTCCTGAATGTTGACCAGGGTTCATTTCATAGATGTGTGATGTTGCAGTTTAAGCCTTTGCACTGCAGGAACCCTGAAACACAAAACCACGAGCTGCTCAACAATCCTCACAATGCTCGGCAGGCCGCCAGCAAGTGGGGGGGGGGGGGGGGGGGGGGGGCTGTTAGCGCCGCCCCCTGATTGGCTCAGACATGCTAAGACCTGTCTTGCTTGTCTTAAAGTGTTGCACCTGTTGAATAAAGATGGATGACACATAAGTGTTTTTATTGAATTAAAGAGTCGTCTCTGTGTGTCCAGGACTGACGGCTGCTCCTCTCGTTGCCTCAGCTGACACTAAATTTAGAGCCGCAGCTTTGGATCTGTTAACGTGATGTAAAAATAGCAAAGAGGGAAGCCTGCTCACCACGGAGCAGACATTCACCACAGAGTGTGTAAGCCGATAAAAATTTAACTGCATGAACAGACGCAAGACAGAAAGACAGACAGAGACAAGCAGAGGGACAAGCAGGGGGGTGGACTGGTTCCTCCTGAAAGAGACAAACTGGTACAAAGAGACAGACAGACAGTGGACAGAGAGACACTGTGGTCACCTTCATGCACGCTGTTACTGGATGTAAACAGACAAACAGACAGGCTGTGAGACAGACAGAGGGACAGGAGGTAAGTCAGGATACCTTCACTTATCCTGCTAAATTCATCCATTGTTTTTTAAAAACATATATCAGTCAGCTCTGTCCTTTAAAATAATATTTCAGAGTTAAGGAGCTCTGTTCTTTATGCTAAGCTGAAGCTAGGCTGTACACCTGGAGAGTGAGCTATAGGAGACAAGGTCAGAGATATGTGAGCAGCTCAAGAGAAAGTGAAAGGGCTGCCGATGATTTAAAGTTTTTTATGAAGAGCTGTAGAATCAGCCTTAATCACTACGTTCACAGAATATTTACAGTGAAATGTCAAATTTGAATAAAAATATGGTTCTACCTGTTACGTACATTTTTGAAAAATGCTTAGATTACCTTAAAAACTGCTACTTTTTTCATGTCCAGATTATTTTTTAGGGCTGTAATGTCTGTGTCTTATTTTATGATTTAATTGAACCTGAGTCAGAACATCAGACGGTAACATAGTTACTGTCTGCATATCAAGACTTAAGAACAAACACAAGAAAATAAAGTTAAGAACATTTCAGGAAAATAATCAATGTCTACAAAAACTTAGAAAATAAGAGATGAGAGATAAGAAAATATAAGATGAGAATGTACATGATGTATAACAATAATGCTTAAAAATAAATAAATAAATACATATAATATAAACTTAGGAAAATAGGAAAATATTCTAGACAAGAACTGTAGCAAATGATTATCATAAATTATTGATGTATGTTCGCTTTTCCAGTTGGTCATGTTTCAAAGTTCAATGTGCATTTTGAATTCAACAATGAAAAAAAAAGTTTGTGAAGGACTGTGGGAATTTTGCATTATGAATATGAAATTTTCTGGTTAATTTGATCAAATCGGTATGCAATAGGATTAGGGCCACTATTTATTTATTTATTTATTTATTTATGAGTTTATGAAAATAATCAGAATTCTTACTTTCTGAAATCTGACTTTTTTCTTAGACGAATAAAAAAAAAAAAAATGTTCAACCACCAATATTTTTTTTCAGTGGTCCAGAATACTAGGATTAATGTCTGAATTTAACCTTAGACTAGTAAAGGTTCTCTACAGCAGGGAGGCTCTGCGTGAGGAGAGCTGCAGACTGCAGAGGCCATTTTCAAACCAGACTGCTGTCAGTACGTCAACAAAAAACAGCTGATAACAGCGGTCGACGCTGAGTGATAAAAACACTGAACTACATAGATCTGCTGTAAAATATGAGCCACTGGAGGAGTGAACACAGTCTCTGATAAATGTCCTACAGTGACGACATTTAAGAAAAGCATAGAGCTGGACCTTTATTACACATGCAGACATCTCAGTCAGACTTATATTGCTGGAATGGGATTAATCAAAGTCTAATTTACACACCTGGCCAATGAGGGTGGAGACTGATTGGCTTTGTATGTTCCACCTGAATTGGACCCTGACTGAACACAGTGATCTGAGCATGCTCCACAGATTTAGTCATGCTTTGGCATAGAAGTTAGCCAGCATGAATGTATGGCATAGCAGTAGTCATATTGCTATCTCAGTCATGATTGTAGGCTAGAGGGAGTGTTCACTGTATTTGTATGAAAGGTAAAGCATGGGGGGGCTTCTGGGGCCCAGAGTCATGAAGGGGCCCAAAAAGGTTAGCAAAGCAATGGTCTAGCCTTTTTAAACAGTGATAATCATCATTATAATCATTTTAAAGTAAAACTAGTTATTAGAGCAACAAAAATCTACATTTTATTTGCTGTTGTCCATTTTTCCGTTTCTAAGACCTGCTACAAGCCTTTTGTTTGTTTGTTTTCTGTTCAGCTCCAAAGCTGATAGGAGACACCATGCATCATCACTTCCTATCATTTACCTTTTAATACTTTGGGCATTTATGCCATTATTTAGATGACAGCACAGTTGAAAAAAGATGTAAATCAGAAATGCATGCAGCAAAAGTTAGATCAGAGCCTGGCCAGCCCCCTGAAGAACTACAGTCTGTACTGCATACAAAACCCCAAGGCCACTGTCATGACAGTAAGTAAAAAAATCGAGAGCACTTTTATAAAAGGATAAGACAGTCCACTCAATTCAGCAAGCACTTCCTGAGAGTGGATTGAGCCAGAAACTACAAAACCCAAAACCAGTGAAGTTGGCACGTTGTGTAAATCGTAAATAAAAACAGAATACAATGATTTGCAAATCCCTTTCAAGCTATATTCAATTGAATACACAGCAAAGACAAGATACTTAACGTTCGAACTGGTAAACTGTGTTATTTTTTGCAAATATTAGCTCATTTTGAATTTGATGCCTGCAACATGTTTCAAAAAAGCTGGCACAAGTGGCAAAAAAGACTGAGAAAGTTGAGGAATGCTCATCAAACACTTATTTGGAACATCCCACAGGTGAACAGGCTAATTGAGAACAGGTGGGTGCCATGATTGGGTATAAAAGCAGCTTCCCTGAAATGGTCAGTCATTCACAAACAAGGATGGGGCGAGGGTCACCACTTTGTGAACAAATGCGTGAGCAAATTGTCAAACAGTTTAAGAACAACATTTCTCAACGAGCTATTGCAAGGAATTTAGGGATTTCATCATCTACGGTCCGTAATATCATCAAAAGGTTCAGAGAATCTGGAGAAATTACTGCACATAAGCGGCAAGGCCGAAAACCAACATTGAATGCCCGTGACCTTCGATCCCTCAGGCGGTACTGCATCAAAAACCGGCATCACTGTGTAAAGGATATCACCACATGGGCTCAGGAACACTTCAGAAAACCACTGTCAGTAACTACAGTTCGTCGCTACATCTGTAAGTGCAAGTTAAAACTCTACTATGCAAAGCGAAAGCCATTTATCAACAACACCCAGAAACGCCGCTGGCTTCGCTGGGCCCGAGCTCATCTAAGATGGACTGATGCAAAGTGGAAAAGTGTTCTGTGGTCTGACGAGTCCACATTTCAAATTGTTTTTGGAAAGTGTGGTTGTTGTGTCCTCCAGACCAAAGAGGAAAAGAACCAGCCGGACTGTTATAGGCGCAAAGTTCAAAAGCCAGCATCTGTGATGGTATGGGGGTGTATTAGTGCCCAAGGCATGGGTAACTTACACATCTGTGAAGGCACCATTAATGCTGAAAGGTACATACAGGTTTTGGAGCAACATATGTTGCCATCCAAGCAACGTCTTTTTCATGGACGCCCCTGCTTATTTCAGCAAGACAATGCCAAGCCACATTCTGCACGTGTTACAACAGCATGGCTTCATAGTAAAAGAGTACGGGTACTAGACTGGCTTACCTGTTGTCCAGACCTGTCCCCCATTGAAAATGTGTGGCGCATTATGAAGCGTAAAATACAACAACGGAGACCCCGGACTGTTGAACAACTTAAGCTGTACATCAAGCAAGAATGGGAAAGAATTCCACCTGAAAAGCTTCAAAAATTGGTTTCCTCAGTTCCCAAACATTTACTGAGTGTTGTTAAAAGGAAAGGCGATGTAACACAGTGGTAAAAATGCCCCTGTGCCAACTTTTTTGCAATGTGTTGCTGCCATTAAATTCTAAGTTGATGATTATTTGCAAAAGAAAATAAAGTTTCTCAGTTCGAACATTAAATATCTTGTCTTTGCAGTGTATTCAATTGAATATAAGTTGAAAAGGATTTGCAAATCATTGTATTCTGTTTTTATTTACGATTTACACAATGTGCCAACTTCACTGGTTTTGGGTTTTGTACATTGGAAATTAAAAACTACCAAAAAGCAGAGCATGTGAGCGGAGCGGAGTGGGAGTGAAAGGAATTTGGCTGGAGTGCGGAGCCGTTTTTTAAAAAAGCTGAGGCCGCACCTCATCTGTCGCTCCATCCCGCTCCAATTTCGCTCCGGTACCGCTCACACCAAGCGTCTGAAGCAGGTCTCACACAGAGTGCATCTGCGTGTAATTAATTGTTCAGCCACCCACCCTGTTTTCTGTCGGAAACTGGATGTTGACAACTCGGATCAACACCGCGACAGTGCAAAAGCTCTCAGACCTCAGTGCAGGTCACCTGCAATCATCTAATTTTTTTTATCCAGTGAATGCAATGCACTTCCTTTTTGTAGAGTGAGCGGTGAGTGATTTGAGTGGAGCGGGTAGAAATTTGAGTGAGTGGCGGAGCGGTATTGAGCCGAGTAGCGCGCATCCGCTCTGAGCAGCGGAGTGGGTGCAACAAAAGCTCCGCGAGCGAGGAGCAGGAAATCTCACCGCTCCACCCCTGCTCACATGCTCTGCCAGAAAGCAGATCTATCGACCAATCACAGCCTACTGGACATACATGTCACCTGTATTTTAATTCAAAATGATTCAACTTTTTTCACTATGCAGCAAAATTATCCTTGAACAGCATCATCATCAAAAGGCTGGCGAATGATGTTATTTGTCCATTTAAGGCCAAAAGTCTGCTCAGCTAAACAAGCTTTACTGAACACATGAACATCTGGACATTAATGTCCCTGTTAAACTCTGATTTAAAACATACTGCAGACCTGTATCAGGGAATAGTTTGCTTATTGAATTATTTTGAGTTCTGCTTAATTTATTCTTTCAAGTTAACTAAAAAGGGAGAAATCCCTGTCTGTAATTCCCCAATTTTCATCTGGGACCTCTTTAATATCATCTCACAGAGGGAGGCCTGAGCTCACTGCCTATTTTAATTCACTGCCATGGTGAGGTCATTTTCATTTATCCTCTCAGACTCTGTTAAGACCTAAAAAGGGTCCTGCAGAGGGATGGGGATTAAACTGTGTCAGCTTTATGTTACACACATGCTTCTCTATAACACAAACTGATGGCATGAATTCTATTTATATTTTGGTAGTCCTCAAAAGGCCCAAAACAGTATCATTAAGGCCGTTTTTAGAGATGCTTTCTTTAAATGAATTTAAGGACTGATTCCTCTGACTTTACTTTACATCAAAACCACCAGCCTAATATTGTGTTGGTCCTTTGTTATTATGACACAACAAACTTCAATGCCCTGTGTATCCAGACTCCTATAAGAACCAGCTGTAACCTCCTCAGCAATCTGAGCAACAAGAGCTCATCTATTGGATCAGATCACATGGACCAGCCTTCGCTCCCCACATGCATCAGTGAGCCTTGGCCGCCCATGACCCTGCCCCTGGTTCACCACTGCTCTTTCCTTGGACCACTTCAGATCCTGACCCCTGTAGACCAGGAACACCCCCAAGAGCTGCAGTTTGGAGACGCTCCGACCTGACATCACACTTTGACTCTTGTCAAACTCGCTCAAATCCTCACTCTTGCCCTTTTTTCCTTCTTCTAACATCAACTCTGAGGACAAAATGTTCACCTGCTGCCTGATATATGTCCCACCCACTAACAGGAGCCATGACAAGGAGATACTCAGTGTTACTCACTTCACAGGTCACAGGTCAGAATGTTATGACGGATCAGTGTATTTCTAACACAAAGACATAACAATGTTTGAGATCTTTTGTGCAGTTCAGTAATCACAAATGATTATTATTCTTATTTTCACCAAGAAAATAGAAGAGAAAGAAAATTTTCCAAGATCTACAAAGAATTGTATGGAAATACAAACTTTAACATGTAAAAATGTCAAAATAATCTACCCTCAGGACAAAGGAATTAGGTTTATGTATTTATTTATTTTTTTAATAGGGGCAGTGCACATCAATGAACATCTATTCAGAAAGCAGTAGATGTAAATTGCCGGATTATAGCATCAGTGCTAATTTGTATCCGCAGTCCCTAGGGAGGTAATACAAAGACATGATGCCAAAGACACCACACACACCAAAACAGGACATAGAACAGGACAATAGATCACAACAAGAGCACATCATAAGACAGTACATTTCTAAAACCCTACAAGTTAATGATTACAGGACTGCTTTGCTTTCAGCCACTGCTTGACATGTGTTTGGAAAGCTTGTGGGAACTGTTCCAGAACTGTTCCAGATCTGACTTGCCTTTACAGAGAGAGCGTTTTGTCCAAAGGCTGTTTTTCTGTGTGGCACCACAGTCCCCTCTCGAGGAGGCCCGGGTCATGAGGCCGCTGTGAGCCCTTGTTTTAAGAAAGTCAGACATGGGAGGTGGATCAAGTCCATGTAACACCTTATACATCAAACAAACTATTTTAAAATTTATAAAGGTAGAAGTGTTGTAGAAAATGTATTTATTGTAATAATTCAATTTAAGTCAACAAATACTCCAAAATTAAGTCATGTAGCTAATTTTAAAAATACAGATTCATCACACTTAAAAATTGCTCAAAAAAATCCACATGAACAAATCCAAAGTGCTCTTATTGTTGTTTCTGCTTCTAGCACATTTCTGACTTGAGTAGAGTTTAATTTGATGAGTATTTTCAACATGACACTGCACCAAGAGTTGCAACCAAACGAAGCAACACAATAGATTTAATATTCTATGGATCAGTGCAATCTTCTTCTTGAGTGTGGTGATAATAAAGGTGTCACATAAACTCAATCTTTACAGGGTTCCTACAAGTTTCTTTAAGTTAAATTTAAGACTTTTTAAGACCTATTTAAGACCATTTTTTAAAAAAAAAACTTAATACCTTTTTTTACAGTCATACCAGGAAAGAAAAACAAAATCTGTGAATTTGTGTTAATTTATTTCTCGAACATGGAAATGTGGAATGTGTGCATCACAGACCACAGACAACAGGAAAGTAGAAGTGTGAAAAATCAAAGAAAGTCTCAGCAGTTTGACTAACCCTGTAAACTTATTTTTTACCTTGGGTTGCATTGTTTTTTACATTAGCTAGTTACTTATTCCATGCTGGGAATATGGGGAGTACAGAGACTCTTGAAAAATAAACAATGTAAATCGGAACAACAAATCAACAAAAAATAAATAAAATTAAGATCAGGAACAGTCAACTCCTTAGCTCTGCACTCTTGGCAGCGATCTCTTTATCAAGTACAGCCAGTTCCGCCAACTTCTCCTTATGGCCCCTCTGCAGGATGTTGGACCTGGAGATCAGGACAGCCATCTTGCTCCCTGCTTTCCCCTCAGCCTCCTCAGCCAGCCTGTCCGCATCCCCAACCAAATCCTCTGACACCTCTTGTACGCTTCTCCTCTTCACCTTTAGCTCCTGAAGACAGTCCTCTGCCTCCTTCCTCTTAAGATCCTGGGCTTTTGCTTCCCTTTTCTTTCTTTCTGCCTCAAGTTGAACACGATATCTGGTTCTAGCTCTTGCTACACTTGCCAGTAGCGCTTTACTGAGTGGAAACTGGGTATAGTTGGGAAAAGAGAACCAGAGTCAGTGACAAACTCAACAGGCCAACTATATTGATTCTATCAACTTATCAGTCAACAGCATATTACTAGTCCAGGCAGGAGTCATTCTTAACTGTGTAACACCTCCATGTTGTATGACGTAATCACACACCAGCCTCTGTGTGACCACAGTGTCCTCTTGGATGTTGTCTGACTCCACCGCTTTGTTGATAGAGAACTCACGTTCAACAGTAGCTTGGCCGTGGGAGAGGATAAGCAGTTTCTTGCAGAAGGCTCACAACTCTGGATAAGGCTGCATGGCAGTGCTCAGGAAGATGTCCAGCCTCTTTGCCTGGGATCAAATGAGAGGAAGTCCTCACTCCTGCTCTCCAAGGACAGGAGACTGTCAAACTGTTGCAGTATGACATCTCCTATGACAGATGAGAAAATAGAGAAAAAAATTATTCAAATCATTAGGCTATTGGGCATTCTGAAATTATCCCCAAAATGATTGGCTGATTCATTGCACATTGCAGGCCAATCAGTTTGATGATAAATTCATGGGCAGCCCATAATTAGCCTTTGTTAATCCTACCTGCAGAAGTATCAGTCATACCCCTTTCAGACTGGCCAAAAAAACCTGTGTAAATCCGCCAACAATCGGCTCCTGTCTGCAGTTTGAAAGGGTTTAATCGGCATTTCGACCCGGGTCGACTTACCCTGCAAGCGACATGAGTTTTTATCGGCTCGTCTCTAGTCGGTTTCAATGAGAACATCACACCCGGGTCAAGCTGCTAAGTTACGGATGACGTCGGCGTTACGTGCTCACGGCATAACATTGCGCCCGTCCCCTCTGTCTGTAACCTACGTGACTCGTTGCCATCTCAGCAACAAATTCCATCTGCCTTGGTATCATCAGCACAGAGTTTGTGCATTTTTAAAGAGGGACAAAAGTACAAAGTACAGAAAACCGTGTCCACGGCGTCCATGCTCTTTTCCATTGTTTACATGGTCGTGTTTTGTCGCGCCGATGACGTCATCAACGTGATGACATCAGCTTGAAGCTTCGTAGACTCTATAAACAGACGAACACAAAAATCCCCGGTGTGGCACATTAATCACTAACAAATTATTTGCACAATTTGTCCAATGTTTTTTAAACATACTAACTGGTATTTTTTAAGGAATGGAGTGAAGGTCCTTTCGAGTGCCATGTAGAATTCCAATTTGGCCAAGATGAGTGGATCCTTAATGGCTGCAGCAACAGTATCATAAGATGCTGCTAGAGAGACAGACAGAGAAGCAGGACATATCAACTTAGCCATTTATTTATATCATATCAACTTAGCCTGTTTATTTATTAAAGTACAAGGCCAGTAGGCAACACCACCACCAGGGTTAGGACACAATCACAGACCTATTCACAGCATTTTAGAAGTGCCAAAGGAAGATCCTTTCTTTGTTTTCACAGCTTCCATGGACAGGAGTAGTGATGGCCAGACTGCCAGGGCTCTCTCCATAACTGGAAGGTTTTCCACCCAACATTGTGCACAGAAAGACAGGGGGAGCACACTGGACTTGGTTACTGTGATGTAATCATCTCTCCTGGCAGGCACATTATGGGACAATGTGTGCATTGCTTAAAGCAACTTGTCCAGATGCCATGCAGAGAACCCACACTTGAATGCGTTGTGTAGCATGTGCAGGCCACAGCTCCCCACACAAATGAGCTGAACACCTGAACATTTCACTGCAAAATTTGATATTATTTAGAAACCAAATTCATAGTCTGTATCACATGGAGATTGCTTTGTACTGCATATGTTCTCATGCATCCTTCTTTGGTCTGTAGCACTTTAAGATTGTCCATTCAATGTAAATTGCACAAGAAATAATATGCATTATTAGAATTATTAATGTATTACACACACACTCACCCACACACAGTGATAGCATTAAAAACTCCTCACCTCCATACTGCTCAGCTTGATCTTTCTGGAAAAGGTCAAAGAGTTTCCAATTTACATTGGGCCCATCCATTGAGATGGACACCGAGTTCCTGGGGTTCAGTTTTTCAATACATTCCTAGGAAAAAAAGCTTTGCCTGATTACTCAAAATAAGAGGACTGGATGTGCACATAAAGGAAATACCTAATTGGCCATGCAACATTGCAATTACAGGACAGTGTATGCACAAAAGATGACTCTATCAAAATAAATTGATGAATATTTAAAGTAGTTGAATGTCCCATAAACTGGGAGCCCAGATATCTGGACTGAATATGTCCCTCGGCCCAGAAACATACATGGACATCCAGTTGTTTGTTTTTTGTAGTCTTGTCGAGGCTCTCGTCAAACATTAGAATGAATGGCGATTCGTTTACTTTGGACACCAGCTCGTCTTTGATGTAAGTCGCTAAACCAAATTTTGCTTCATAAGCTGTTTTGTCAGCACCACGAGTAAAAGTGTTGGCAATTTTTGAGTCAGGGAACATGCACCTGAAAAGCTCAGAAATGCCTTCACTGCCATTATAGGAATGGTGTTGAGCAATGGTGTGCAGAGGCTACAAAACCTCTGCTTTCATGGTTGATGTGTACGCAAACGATGTGCACAGATCAGCTCCCGAAGATCCACTAGAGGTCGTAGCTGGGCTAGGATGCAGGGTGGCTGCAGCACTAGCAGCTAGCTGGCTAGTGTTAGCTGCTGTTGTTTTGTTTACATGAGCAGCTTTCTGGCTGCTTTTAGCTGCTGCCTTTTCAGGCTTGAGAGCAACTGGCTGGCTTAAACAGGCAGATGGAAAAATGCCGGCGATGGAGGGAGTTCGTTCCTTTCCTCTCGTCGAGCTAATGTGCTTGGACGATTTGGCATGGGACTCTAGGGCCTTCATCCCATTGTACCCAGCTGAATCCTTTTTTTGCATACGATGCAAAAAGCCTCAAACACACTGCTTTCCACCGGTTTGAGCCAAAGGCGAAAGGATTACTTATTTAACCACGCTTCATTACATTTACATTTCCCCATATCTTTAGTATGAAATGGGTGGCTAGGTCTGAAAAAAAACTGCGTCTGGGTGGTGTTGTAGCATGTGATCTTCAGTGAACTTTGTCCTTAGATGGTAAAGATTTTGACCCAGGGCTGCGTTGCGGTCTCATGACTAGCTCCTCCGCTCTGTTTATTTATTTAGGCTATATTATTTATGGGAAATGGGACACGGAGAAGTTACATGCAGCATAAAACTTGAGACCCAGATATCAAAATTCAAGACTTTTCAAGGTATTATTTCCATATTCATAAATTCAATGCTATTAAGACTTTTTAAGACCCCGTGGGGAACCCTGTCTTTAGGGGTTTGAGGTGTTGTCAAAAATCTGCTCTAAAATGTGAGGCCATCATTAATCCATTCACCAGCCTGCAACCAAATAACATTACATATCCCTCTGCACAGGTGACAGGATGTTGTCAAAGAAGCAGGAGGGGCGGGCGTTCAGTAACGGCCCCCTGAGGGACCAATGGGAGAAGATCGCCCAGAGCGTAGCAGACCAGAACAAACAGGAAGCTGAGTGGAGGCGGAAAAGTACCACCAAAATGTAGGTATCATGCAACACTTTAAAGCAATAAAAAAAGAAAACTGCAAAAAAAATAATGTTCAGCATCTCGATCTGTTTTCAGCATTTTCATTATGGAAAGGTGATCCATGGAGACCTTTTACTTTTTCCCTGAATGTTTTTGTAATTCCCCTTTTTAAAAAATCCAGTGACATCTGCTTGAATCAACCTGAAGACAAAAAAAATAACAGCGTCCAAATGAATGAGTAGGAAAATATTAGAGAGCAGAAAACTGTTGAAGTTTTTTTTTAAAAACTGATCAGATTGGTAGATGACCTGCGTAAAGCTGGACTATTTTGTTGAAAATAGTCAAAATATAATAAAAAGCCACAATATTATGATATCAAAGTTGAAAATATCTCCTCCTTTTACTTTTCTCTTATTATAACCCACCATTGCCCCTCTGTGGAAAATTCTGGATGCAGTGACACATGATCAAAAAAGTGAGTGAAATAAATAAATATAGAATAGATACAATAAATAGATGCAAAAGGTACATGTGAATCAGGGTAAAATAAACCTTACATCCATTTTTTGGCCACACAAAACTATTGAGGACCATTTCAGACATGCTGTAGAGTAAGTGACAGCTTAAGGAGTCGAGTTATGAGATATAGTATCACGGTGACATTAATAGAAACAGAGTTGTGTAAGCAGCAGCGAGTAGAGTGACAACATTACTGATCTAAAGACAAAAACAGAGACTAATGATAGAAGCAAAATGGGACATATTTATTAACCATGACTTAATGATCCAAATAATCTGACTTTAGCTTTGTTGTGCATTTATGATCAGTGGACAACTATTCACTGTGTCACTTAATAATATTGTCTATCAGAAATACTTATTTACATGAAGTAATGGGATTAAATTTACATTAAATCTACCTTGGGGCACCACCCACAAAGGGAAATGATAGTCAATTTATTAAGTCAGTCTCATGAAGGTTACTGACTATCAATTTGGAACCATGATTTATAATTAATTTAATAAAAATAACCAAAGTTACCTAATCAATTGTCAGTCAAAATTGAAGGATTTGGACTTCTGCAGAGCAGAGGTTGGCAAGATTCACTCTTATGCAATATTAACAGACCAGCAACTGGATTTGTGTTCACAATCATTTATTGAAAAACCAAACATGAAAACATACAATATCTAACCTAACAAAGTACTATGTACAAGTGTGTATGTGTGTGTGTGTGTGTGTGACAAAGGCAAGATGGCTGCCTCAAAAGGGTGTCTTAACACTGCATAGCTCAAAGGCAATCACAACCAAGACCACATGGGCAGAGGTGGAGGAAAAGGTCTCTTTGTTTAAGGTTGATGCCTCTACATGAAGTGGTAAAGTTAAAATAAACAGCAGTTTAAGCCATAGCTTAAAGCTTGAGGAACACATTCAATAAATCAGTGCACTTATTGTAGAAACCGAATAGTCCTGTGCTTAGCCGTGCTATACTAAACTGTCTAAGGCCCAGTTACATTACCAAGTCCATGTAAGGACAAGGTGTCCTTTTTGGTTTTGCTCTGCAAAGTCCTGTTCTGCAGGTTTGGTGGTTTCCTAGTGGGTTCCAGGCTGGTCTGGCCCTTCAGCTTCTGGCTCTGAAGACCACTGGTTGCTCCTTTGTCCCTGGAGTTAGCAGCTTGATGCTAACTCTGCCGTGTTGCTTCTTGTTCTTTCAACTGAGAACTCCTGTTCCTTAATCAGGCTCTCGCATCGCTTATGTGGTGCTACAGTCTGCGTTGAGCAGGACTGCAGAAGAAGTCTTGAAGTTGTATTCCTGAGAAGAGACTGGAGAGGAGCTGTGTCCCTTTCTACAGGCTGAGAAAGAGCTGAGAGAGAGGAGCTCTGTCCCCTTCTCTGCATGGTTCAAAAAAAAAGGGAGAGACTGCATAGCAGAGCAGTAGTGTTGTGTCATTCCCAAACGATTTGTTCAAAAGAACGACTCTTTTAAGTAAACGTACTGAACCGAATCACTTTCTCAAGTGATTTGTTCGTTTCTCAGTTCAGTTGAGCTGCAGTTGGTGAGCTGCTGCAGGGAGGGAGGGACTGCGCACAGACTGCCCCACACTGCCAACACCTGAATCACTCTGTGATCCTCACTCTCCTCCCGAATCAGTCAGTGAATGAAACACTCAGTGAACGACTGTCTCCTCCTGATTTATTTTCCTCTGAGGGATACACTTTCATGGCAACCATTGTTCCCCGTTGTTTTAACAGATTTAGTTCCCAGGTAAATAAACTTAAAATGTGAGACTCACCATCATAGGAGTGTGTTGTGTTCAAGTGTACCTTGGAAAAAATGAGCTTTTTTTAAATTCAGCTATATTGCCACCACAAGAACTCACATACAGAAGGACACAGCATGTAACAAGTAGTGCATAAAACCCACAGTTTGAGAAAATGCGTGACTGTCTGATCCTCTCGCTGTGAAAATTTGAGAGGGAATGGTGCATGTTCAGTGTGAATCCTTCACTGAATGTACTGTGGTCTGACTGTTCAGTGAACGTATCACTGGCTGATCGTCATACTGCAGGAGTCAAGCCATATAAACATATTTATATATATATATATATATGTATATATATATATATATATATATATATATATATATATATATATATTTATATACATATATATACATATATACATGTATATATATGTGTGTGTGTGTATATATATATATATATATATATATATATATATATATACATATATATATATATATTATCATTTATTTATTTTATTTTATTATTTCTTTTAAATGCAGCTTTCTTTTTGTTGGCAGTTGTTTGGTCTTCTGTTGTCCAATTACTGAGTCTTTCCCAGTGATGCTTGTTTTTCACTCTTTTACGCTTGTAGACTTGCCTGTCAATTGCACAGTGCTGGGAAGAGGCACAGACACAGGTGGCAAAATTTCCAAAATAAAACTACTGGAAGTTTAAATTAGACAAAACAAATTATGTATTTTTTTCATTCTCTGCAGCTCGGTACCAGTCCTAGTGGTTGGGAACCAGTGGCTTAAGATGTCTATCAGAAATTAGTTTGATAGAATATGATGATAAAGTGGTAGACTAAGGCTAGATTTTTGTTGTTGACCACATGTTACATGCTAATTAGACGTTAATTAAGTTGGGTAATAAGTAGTCTTACCATTAATTGTATACAAGTGTTTATGTCTGTATACAAAGCCAGCTTCTAGAACATTTTTGAAAAGTTTGCATTGAGACACAAGGAAGAGATTAAACATATTGACATTAAACATTCATTTCACAGAATTATTGTAATGAGGCTTGTGTCTATCTTCTGTCCTGGGGCTTGTTGTGTCAGATTCTCCCTGTGGTCAGGACAGTGGCGACCCACTGAAGCTGTGGAGATGTTTGAATGTTTGACTGTTGTGATGTTTCGTCCGGCTCTTTCTCTCTCTGATCAGTGCTTTTTTTTTTGTTTGTTTGTTTTTCGTGAAACTGCACTTTCATCTTTTCTTGGCTCCTTTGATGGAGACATCCCGTTAAATGACTGTCTCAGGATTGCAAGTTATATGTTATATTGTAAGTTATATTATATGTTACTTTTGAAACTGTTCTGTAACTGGTTATGTAAGTAACAGTAAGTTAAATCAACCGTTGTTCACTGTACAACGTTGTTTACATCATTAGTCGTGGTTGATAATAAATGGAGATTGCCTGGAAAAGGATACTGTGGTTTGAGCTTCCAATTTTAAACTATAGGGCTGTGAACATGGCACTTAAGAAATCTGGTCACCTTAGTATGTGACTAGACTATTTCTAGAATTGTTTCTCCTGTGCAATCACCTTCTGAATTCAAACTTAATACAGCAGTGCTTGCTCAGTTCTCAAGATAATTTAATCTATATTTATAGCCTACAAGTAAATCGCATAATATACTATCAGCTATGTCACTTGACATCTCACTGATTAAAAGTGATAAAATAACAATTTATGAGTGAGGCCTATATTTATGTCAGGTGTCATGTAATGTGTATGTAGGTGTTATGAGTGCTTATGTATACTCTCTACAGATGAAGTGTCACTGACTTGTTTTCATGAGGTAGTGATTTGTTGGAAAACTGTGAAGTGAAGAGGTACATTTAGGGGAGAGTTACCTGGGGTCTCCAGTGCTGCTCAGAAGCTACTGTATATCTGAGCTGGAATTCTGGTCTCCAAAGGAGGCAAGTCCATCACCCACTCAGCAGGACCAGGTGGTCCCTGAGTATCTGCACGTGCATATGGCTGTGTGGGACTCAAGGTCTGCACTTTAACCCAGTAGTTATTCTGTTGTTTCAAATCCAGTGTATATAGCAGTCTTAGATTCTCAAAACACAAAATGTAGAACTTTGGACTGAAAATTAACATATATATTACATTATCTGTCAAGTTTTACATTATCAGTTTAAAAAAAAAAGAGACACTTTTGACCTCCTGGGTAGTGGACCCCTCATTGCTGCCCAAGAGTAGAGAACAGATGTTTTTCAGCCAACAGAAAACCACAACCTTATAAACTCTTTAATGAAACAATGGACACATCTAACAATGTGATATTTGATTCTGTCTTAAAAAATGCATTCTGATGATGTGATTTCTGTTTCTCTAACCTTACAAATGCCCAAGTTATGAATATAATGCATTAACCTTCTTAAAGCCTCCTCTGAAGCTTTGCCTTCTGACAAACCAAGAGCGCCCCTCAGTGGAAGACTGAGGAGAGAACTTTATCCAGGAATGCATCTGTTATATCTGCATTATTGCCTGTTTCTATTGATGAAATGTTTATTATACATTTTCTATACATTAAGTTTTGGTTGCATAACATCTCAAAGAAATGCAAACTTATATATCTAAGTTTTAACCACATATCTGTTGTTTGGTTGTATTTTTAAGAAGAATTTCACGTTTTATTCTTTCTTATCTTTTAGATATGGACTATTTGGTATCAAACCGATTATTGTAAGATTTTCTACTCAGTTGGAGTGTTTATATTGGGTGGTTATCAAAGTACAACTTAATATTTTGACCAAATGTAAGCTGATAAAGTCTTTGTTACTCATCTAAGGCCCTCCTCCTGTGAGACCCTCCTCACCAGTCAAAACCAGAGACAAATTCCTCTCTCTCTCTTTTTCTTTGACTTTTCATCCCTACACTTTGTTTTACGTCTTCTTCGACGGTCTGATCCATTTTTTTTTTTTTTTTGTCAACACGGTTCTCCTGGTTCTCCTAGATCTCCAATATCCTCTCTTATATCTTTTTCTAAGTTTTGTCTAAGTAACGTAACACGCCCGCCGGTTTTCTTGATAAGCCAGTAAGCTATAAGACTACAAAGATTTGTTTCATAGTAAATGGACTTTTGTTATTAATTTCAGAATAATTTTTGTCCGGCCAACGAATAATTAATTTTTGAAATGAATTACGAATCATTTTTCATCTAATCGAGACCTCAAAGCTCCAGCTCCAGCTTCACCTTTAACAGAACCTGCTAGTCCAATCTAAGACGGCACCTCTCTCCTGTGAAAGCTACGGGACCAGCTCATGTCGGCAAACCCCCCTCTCTGGATCCTTTGCCCTGGATTGAGTGTGGACTTCTCAGCCCCCCTTTAGGACGAATCCGAACCAGAACAGTCCTTCAGACTCTCCAGGAGCTCCCGGACCAGTTTGACATCCGACTCCAGAAGCAACACCATAGTAAGACTGCGGTTCTGAACTCCTACAGATGGGCTTGAGTGTCTTGGTTTAATTCCCCATTAGTTACCCCTGATTTGACCTTTCTAAAGTAGATTAATTCATTAAATTAATCCTCTATAACCACTCAAAATGTTTCTTGAGGGTTCATAACTTCTTTCTTTATTCACAGCATCATTGATTAGTATGTCATTCATTCCTTCTTAAGTGTTTTGTTTATTTTATTTTGTCTTATATATACATCATATACTTTTAATAAATCACCTTTAAATTTAAAGTTCTGTCTGTTGGTATTTATTTGGAAGATTGACATCACTGTATGAGAATTCTGTCTTTAGACTTGAGACTGACGAAATTGATAAAGTTTGATTTAATTGATTTATCTGATTTTAATTTAAAATAATTGATAAATCAATGAATGAATTAAATTTTGCTTTTTTTGTATAAAAAGGATGGTGCCCCTTTAATTAACGAGAGCAAATGAGATATTAAATGAATATTAATTTCTTTAATTAATGGTAATCAATATCTAGAAAAATAATCGCTACAATTACATTATTGGGTTTTATTACATTTTTGATTGAGTTAAGTGCAAACTTTATTACATTTTCAGGCGTTATTACATTTTAAGGAAATTATTACATTATAAGGTGCTACATGGCCCCTTCTCTTTATGCACTGAGTTTGTTGACCCTCATATTCACAGGTGTGTCCCACATTTTTAAATATGCTCATCTGTATCTACATTCACTGCTATGATTGTGATTATCTTACTGTTTTGTGGTTAGGGTAGCCTGCTGCTTAAGGTGGCCTTTTGCATGACTCAGAACAGGGCTAGTGTAACTCATTCCTTTTCAAAATACAACTTCAACTTCTTCAACTTCGACTTTATTATCCCCTAAGGGAAATTTGCTTTGCAGGCAGGTAAAAAAGACATCAATACACAGTCACATCAAGTCATTCACAATACCAAAAACACTGGAGCACATTAGCCAACATGCAATGATCCAAGGGAAATCTGCACATTTGTAGGGTTTTATTTAACTGAATCAGAACAAAGCAACCGAGCTGTAGGTGGGAAAACCGTCTTAGTCAAAGGAGACCTGATAGTCTACTAGGTTTTTTCTGTAACTACATGTATGGAGGATCTCACCTCGGTTCAAGGGAATTCAGGTTTGATTTAAGCCTACAGCCTCTTTCCCATTTGTCCCCCACCCTAAGATAAAAGCCCCCCTACCCCACCCCACCCCAATAAAATCCTGCTTTACAGTGTGTTATTTCTCATCTTAAAGAGCGCATGTTGTTCTTTACTTTTACTTTTACATGCGCTTTAGTTTGTTCTACCTGTCTCCTTCACATGATAGAGAATGTAGAGTACATGAGTAGAGTACATGATGTCCTACCACTGTTACATCAGCAGTTTTTAGCTCTTTGGCTCACAGAAGCAAGCCTAATGCAGAGCCTACATGGTAACATAATGCAAAACCAATGAAACAGCACTGAACTGATCAATTACCACAAAGTAGACTGGTCAGCCAATCAGAGCAGACTGGGGAAGGAGGCCTTAAAGTGACAGGAACTCCAACAGAGTCTTCGACAGGAAGAGAAAACACATGGATCAGGTGTACTCAGTATGTGAAATCTAGAAGGTTTTTGAAGTCATTGAAATGAAGGATATGAACCTGAGTAAAAATATGACCACTGTAAGACCACATGCACTGAAAACAGTAACGCTTCTGCAGAGCTGGCGTTGATGATCCCTCCTGATTTATGTTTCTGTTTATCCACAGAGCTGGCTCAAAGTGGAATTATCACTGGCAGCATGTGGCCACTGGAGACTTCAAGAAGGCCACCAGCAGCCAAAATGAAGAGGACAACAAGCCAAAAGTCAAATTTAAAATCGTCCCCCCTCCTCCCAAACCCAAAGCACAGCCCCCTCCTCCACCTCCTCCAAAGAAAGAACCCCCGCCCACACCAAAAATGCAAAAGCGAAAAGTGGTGGTGGATGTTTTCCGACTGTGTTGGAAAGATTCCTGGATGAGTCTCAAACCTCCAAAATATCTTTACCTGAAGGCCAAAGAAATGAAAGCCAGGATCCAGGGATTCACAACCATCGAGATTTTTAATAACAGGAAGTACAAACAGGTGACTGATCAACCAGAGGAGAAGAAGAAGGAGAAGGAGGAGGGGGAAGAGGAGGAGGAGGAGACAGTTACAGAGGATGTGATAACAGCTGAGAGATGGAGGCACTCCTGGAAACAGGTACAGAAATTGAAGGTTAAACATAACAAGACACTTCTTCAGATGTGGTTTAGCAATGTGTTTGTTCCAGTCAGAAGTTAGCCATAATCAGAGTTAGTTTTGACAGTGTTTCAGTGCTGGAATGTTTTTATTTCTCTGTATCATAGAGCCTAACTGAAAATGAAAAGTACAGGCTTTTTAAGAATAAGTGAATCAGGTAACACTCAGATGGATTACACCTGCTAATAGCACCATGACCTCTGCAGCCAGTCCTAAATTTAAAGTGCTCATGTATTTCAGCCTTTCGGTAAATGCTCCATGCAGAGCCAGAGGGGGATGTCAAACAGGCTGAGACTTTATCATGTTCCTGTTTTCATTTTACCATCAAAAGTGTAAAATACAGGAGTCTGGCCTTATGTTGGCTCTAAGATTCTTCTTTTTCCTACATGAATGAACAGAATGTGCAGTAATATTGTATCAAATAAAGGTTGATGATGCAGGGCACAGTTTATTTTGCAGTTACCGTAAAGGTTCAAATACATGAGCACTTCAAATTTAGGATTTGACCCTGAAAAAAAGAGGAGCGGCTGGCTTGACCGCAGTTTCTCTCTTCTGTTTCTCCCTGCCACAGCACCTCCTGCAGGCCTGGAGCTCCTCTGTTGTTGTTCTTGGTTTTTGCTGTCTTTCTGCTCTTGCGGGTGTTTTCTAAAAAGTCGGTGAGAAACTAGAGCGGGTGCCTGTGTTTTTATGCCTCAAGAGGTTCAAAAGGTCCAGACAGTGTGTACAGTGGTGAGTTACCCGAAGGGCCAATTTGTGTCCTAATAGTCAGAAACATGCTACATAAATGCCCTTTGGTAGATAAAACTTTTAAAATTGCCCTCTACAGTGCTCCTCTAAGAAAAATTAATCTTAAATGCTCTCAGGGATGCCTTGTTATTGGGAACAACTTTATAACATCTTCTGTGCTCTTCCAGTCGACATAACTTAATTTCTTGGGGATGCCCAGCTAGTGGATAAAATGTGATAAAGTACCCTGCGATGTGGCCTTTGAGTGGACAAACATTGATTGATTGACTGTGGAGAAGGCCCTCTTTGTGGACGATACGAAGCAAACTAAGTAACTAAACTATAGTTAAGTTCCCTGCAGTGCCCTGACCAGTGTGCATTACTTTATTTAGTGCCCTATTTGATGGCATAGTTCTAATATACACTTGAGTGCAACTTAGACACATCATCAGTGATGTATCCTGGGTTCATTGGGTGTTTCAGGTCTCACAACATCAGACACCCTCACCCAGGTGACCCAGCCGGGGTTGATCACTCCCCGGCTTGTGTCTAAGTAGCTGTTACGGTCCACGGATCTCCCCTCTTGATCCACAGCCATCTGGACGCCTTCTCTGCTGCGTCTGTGATGTTTTTGATGGCTCTTCTGTTTTGCAGTCCCTTCACTCCCAGCATCTTGAGTGCCCTGATGAGAGACTGGCCCACGAATCCTCTGCACCCGACCTCGATGGGGTTGCATCGGGTCCTCCATCCCCTGCTCCGGCACTCGCCTGCCAGCTCCTCTTACTTAGCCCTCTTCCTCTCAAAGGCCTCCTCCATCCGGTCTTCCCAGGGAACAGTCAACTCCAACAGGACCACTTGCCTTGTTGTTTCTGACACCAGGACTACGTCTGGCCTGAGTGTGGTCACTGCGATGTTCTCTGGGAATCTGAGCTGTTTCCCTAGGTCGACTTTCAGCTGCCAGTCCCGAGCTGATGCCAGCAGCCCTCCTGCTTGGCTCTGGCTCTTCTGTGGCTTCTCTCCGGCTCTAACAAAGGCGATGGACTGCCTTGATGGTTGATGGTGCTTGCTGGTGGAGATCCCTGTGCTGATGACCTCTGCGATAACCTGCAGCACTTGGTCATGGCGCCAGCGGTAGCGCCCTTCTCCTAGTGCCCTTGGGCAGCAGCTCAAGATGTGCTCCAGCGATCCACTTCTCTGGCAGAGAGGGCACAGTGGATTCTCGGCCAAGACCCAGCGAAAGAGGTTGGACGGGCTTGGGAGGACATTGTACACCGACTCGATCAGAAACTTGATCCGGTGTGGCTCAGATCGCCAGAGCTCTGTCCACGTAATCTTCCGGTCAGCTGCCTCTTCCCATCAGGTCCACTCCCCCTGTTGCCGCATCCCTACTGTCCTACTTCAGCGGGCTTCCTCCACCCCGGCTCGGATCTCCAGCTGGATCAGCTGACGCCTCTCCTTTCCCTGGGCCTTGATGTAGTGAGGTCTTGGGTTGCTCCCGAAGCCTGCACGACCGGAAGCCATTGATCCCACCAGCTTCCTGTGTCGCAGGCGGGACTCAGCCTGGTCCACTGCCTCGTGAGCCTTCCACTTCCTGCCGGTTCTTACTTCTATGCCGGCCCTATACAGCAGCACCTCTCTTGCTCGGGTAACCATAAACTCCTCTGTCACACTACTGAAGGGCAGTTTCAGTTTGTTGTTTCTCCAGTACAAAGCAATGCTGCTGAGACTTTGCGGTAAGCCCAACCACTTCCGCAGGAAACAACTTACCTTTCTCTCGAAGCCCTCAACGGTGGTCATTGGCACATTGTAGACCAGCAGAGGCCAGAGGAGTCGTGGCAAGATGCCATGTTGGTAAATCCAGGCTTTGAACTTACCTGGTAGCCCTGACTTATCCACAGCTGTCAGCCAGGTTCCCAACTTCTCTGATGTTGCTTGGAGTGCTGCAGTGTCCTTCAAGGTGCAGTCAAAGATCTTCCCCAGGCTCTTGACTGGCTTCTCTCCCACCGATGGAATCTGGGTGCCTCCAAGTGAGAAGCGAAACAGGTCTGTAACCTTCCCCCTCTTCACCACCAGGGACCTGGACTTTGCTGGCTTGAAGGTCATCCGGGCCCAGTTAATGAGACGCTTGAGGCCTTGAAGGATCCATCGACATCCCGGGACTGATGTTGTGGTCACTGTCAGATCATCCATAAATGCTCTGATGGGGAGCTGCCACGTACCTGAGTTGGTGAGCGGACCTCTGCACTCCACCTCTGCTGACTTCACCAGCATATTCATGACCTGGTAAGTAAACAACAATTCAACAACACTGAATTAAATGCCCTTTTGTAAGCACTGTTAGCGGGCTTAAATTGATGTTAGCCAGCTTAAAACTGCTAAGACCAGCGAAGTGGGATTATTGGACATCTGTTCAACCTGAGCCCAAAACTGGGAAGGGTACCACGCCTCTGGAAGACATCCTGCGTGGTACCAGTGCCAAAGACCCCCCATCCCAAGGACCCTTGCTGCTACAGACCAGTGGCCCTCACATCCCACCTCATGAAGGCCCTGGAGCGGCCGGTCCTTGCCCACCTGCGCCCCCTGGTGAGCTCGTCCATGGACCCACTGTAGTTTGTGTACCAGACTGGCATTGGAGTGGACGACGCCATCATTTTCCTCCTCCATTGAGCTCTGTCCCACCTGGAGTCGCCTGGAAGCTCTGTTCGGGTACTTTTCCTGGACCTCAGCAGTGCTTTCAACACCATCAGGCCGGCCATCCTGAGGGACAAGCTGGAGCTCTCTGGTGTGGACCAACACCTCACATGCTGGATTGTGGACTACCTCACCAACCGCCCACAGTATGTGAGGACCCGGGACTGTGTGTCAGAGACTGCCCTCTGTAGTATAGGGGCCCCTCAGGGAATGGTGCTGGCGCCGTTCCTCTTCACCCTCTATACTGCAGACTTTTCCCACCTGTCACCCACCTGCCACCTCCAGAAATTTTCTAACGACTCTGCCATCGTCGGCCTCATCACAGACGGGGACGACCGGTCAGAGAACTTATCCAGGACTTTGTGGACTGGTGCCAGCAGAACCACCTGCACATCAACTCTGAAAAGACCAAGGAGTTGGTTGTGGACTTCAGCAGGCGCCCCCACTCCCCCCCATCACCAGTGAACATCCAGGGAAGGGACACTGAGATGGTGACATCTTATAAGTACCTGGGTGTTCATCTAAACAATAAACTGGACTGGACTCATAACACCACCGCACTTCATAAAAGAGGACAGAGCAGACTCTATCTGCTGAGGAGGCTGAGGTCTTTTGGGGTGCAGGGGGCACTCCTGAAGACCTTCTATGACTCTGTTGTGGCCTCGGCAGTCTTCTATGGAGTGGTCTGCTGGGGGAGCAGCATCACAGCAGCTGACAGGAAGAGACTGGATAAACTGATAAAGAAGGCCAGCTCAGTCCTGGGATGGTGGAGGAGGTGGTGGAGAGGAGGACTACAGCCAAGCTGTCATCCATGATGGACAAAGACTCCCACCCCCTCCAACACACACTCACTGCACTAAGGAGCTCTGTGAGTGACGGGATGCTCCACCCGAAGTGTGTGACGGAGAGGTATCGCAGGTCCTTCCTTCCTGCAGCTGTCAGACTTTATAACAAAAACCTCTCCAGTGTGCAATAAACCACATTTACATGTGATCCCTAAAATGTTTCACTGCAAAAATACCAAACATGTACATAACCACCATATTTATATTATAATATCTCAAATCTCAACCTGTAAAATATCAACATGTACATAACCATCTGTTAAACAACAAACATGGACATAAGGACTGTAAACATGCCACTGACTATATAGTATGTACTTTCTTATTTTTTATTTCTATTTTTACTTTCCTGTATTTGACTTGTAATTACCTTATTTTCATTTATAATGCTTCTTTCGTTATTTCTCTTGTATCCTGCAGCTGCTGTATATTTGGAATTTCCCCCTGTGGGACTAATAAAGGAATATCTTATCTTATCTTATGTCTTATGAACTTCCCTCCAAAGTGCTCTTCTAGAGGGGCAAACTTTATCAAGAGCCCTTGGGGATGCCCTCCTAGTAGACAAAACTGTCCAGGGTGCTTTTTCAGTGGACAAAACTTTAATAAGTTCCCTAAATGTTGCTCTCTTAATAAAGAAAACTTGATAAAGCACCCCTTAAAGTGCTCTTCCAGTGCACAGAACTTCTTGAATTATCTTTGGGGGATGACTTACCAGTGAAGAAAAGTTAGAAGTGCTCTGAGTGCACAAACCTCTGCCAAGGCATTTCCAACACTGCCAGGAGAGTTCTTGTCAAAAATGTGGATCTGCACTGTGAACAAATCCTTGATAAAAGTCCTGGAGCACCAAAATCGAATCAGTTCTCTCTTATTCCATGACCAACATTTTCTGAATTGTCATCAAAATCTGTTGAGAACTTATTAAGTTATTAGAAAAATGTGGAAAACTGCCCCGTCTTGCTAACCTGACACACCAGGTAGACAGTTCAACATGTGGGTATATTTCTCTTGTCCATCTGAGCTACACATTAAAAGTGACTGGGGAGGGCAGAACCTCTAAAGAAAAACTAGAAGGTGATTAAACAAATGTTTTGTTAGCCACATTTTTGTGGGCCTGCCAAAGGCTTGCAGACACTGCTTTCAAAACAACAAAACCATACTCAGAGGATGCTGAAAAGCCTGGTGATTTTTTTAGCAAGAGAGTTGTTTGGCTTGAAATTTTGTGAAATCAATCTGCCTGATGACAAACATAAAATCTGGCAAATCCAGCTGCATTGCAAGCTCACTCTGTTGCAATGTTTACAAACCAGATCTGCATCCCATTTCAGATCACCACCAAAATTGAACCACCTCTTCCTTGTATGACAATCAAAACTGCCTAAAAGAGAATCCAAATCTGTTCAAGAACTTATTGAGTTATTAGCAAAAATGTGGAAAACTGCCACATCTCGCAATGTTAGCAAATCCTTTAGAAAATTCCTGGATCCACATCTAGACTCTGATCACCACTAAAATTGTATCACTCTGTTTTGTGCCATGACGAAACATCCCCTGAAAGTTTCATCAAAATCTGTCGCTAACTTTTTTATTTATCTTTTTCAAAGTCTAACAAACAAACAAACAACTGCAAAACCAGGACCTTCTTGGCAGAGGTGATAAAGTGCTCTCTAAGGTAGTCTCTTAGTGGACAAAAATTGACGAGGAGAGATCTTTGCATCTCTTAAAGTGGACAACACTTCTTGGTGTGCTCTCAAGAGTGCCCTGAATGAAGTTAGTTCACCCTGAGGTGCTCTTCCAGGGGACAAAACTTTATTACAGTTTTTCTCCATTGGTTTTGCTCATTTCTTGAAACAGAAATTACATTCTCAAAATAACGTGGACAAACCTCTAAACCACTTAGCAATTGTTCACAACAATTCATTTCATCAAATTGCAAATGTCTTAGTACATGTCTCAATGTCTCAGGACATCTTTGTGAAAGATCAAGTACAGGTGGCCTACTGTTATCACAGTTAGCCTACATTTAGCACAATTTCCAAGTGAATAGATCTTGTTGATCAAAACTGATTGTTGATTCTCAGTCTAATGGTCATTCTCTCCAAAACATGTCAGCATTGTTTCGTTGTATAAGTCATCACATGCGCATCAGTCTGTTCAATTGTCAAAATTAGTCAAGAACATAATAGTTCTTGTCTAATATTTGTGTGAAACTCCAGCTTTATTTACAGCACTGTAGGATACATATAATTTTCCTTGTTATTTGTTTATGTGTTTATATATATTATGCTGTGTACATTTTCTTTTGACTCTGATGTGTGGAAGTTAGTTTGTGTGTATGAATACAGTTTTTTCCAATTACTAACACACTAAATGACATGCATCGCACAATTATTTAAACTGACAGAGAGCAAAACATCCTCTCAAATCTCTAAAACTCAAAACACATTTTCTGCTTTACACATATTTTGCAATTCAGAACGGCACTTTTTACTGTCGATGCACTGAACACAGTTTTCTGCATAAGAAACAACAATCTGACCTAAAGTCACATTTGCAATTTCAGAACACTACCTTCCTTATTATTTTTTTGCCTATTTTTTCTGCACATTTTTTCTGCAGTTTTCTTTTTCAGTTTACTGTTTTTTGTGAGAATATTTTGTTCACTCCAATGTAAGTATATCAGCTGTGCATATATTGATATGCTGACTTGATAGGTGAAAAATAGAAAATTAAATGTTTTAACAGTATGTGTGTATATCTGCAAATATTTCTGTGCATGTGAACAATCTGAAGGAATCTGAACTTTTTTACGTAGAATGATGCCAAAGTATACTAAAGATGAGAATGCTTTTCAATCTGCCCCAGTGTGTAGCTGGTTAGACAAAAATCTGGTCATATGAATGAAGTGTGTGCCATTTGGTGAAAAAGTTTGTTTCTGATAATGCTATATGTAGTTTTGGTTGCAGTACTTCATTTTGCAGGACATATGAGGTATTTTGAAGTTTGGGTGTGTGGTTTTGTGAATTGTGTTAGGTAAGTATTTTGATATAAACAGCCTAGTTTGCAAAACTGTGTTTTAGCAGTTGGATAAACTGTAATAATGGTTATAATTGCCTTGGCAGGATGAGTGCAATGTGTGATGTCAAACCTTGGAGGCTACTCTTACTGTAAAATCTTTTTTTCTCCAGTTTCAAACACAATTGTATTCTGTTAGCTAGACAAAAAAAAAAAAAAACAAGTACAGTAACCATTGTCAATAAAGGACTGGGCTCAGACTGAGAGGTGGACATGAGGGATATTTCAATGGTCCTCTGCAATAGAGACAAAACATCTAAACATTTTTACCTGCAGTGCTCACCAAAGCCAAAGGGATGATGCATTTTGGGGGCACTGACTATTAACATGAGAGAGGAGTTTTGTTTTGACATAGGAGTGAAGTGTTTTGGGAGAGATATGAGTGTTTGCAGGTGATCCATGGTGTTGCACTGAACTATCCAGGTTATTTTGGCAAAAGTGTCAAGAGTGTTGAGAATGTCTGATCTGTTTCAAGAAAGTACCAAAGCAATTGAGAAGGATCAATGCATTTTTGGAGGCGCTGACTATTTATATGGGAAAGGAATTTAGTTTTGAAGCACGATGAACTGTTTTGGGAGAGATATGTGCTTTTGTGAGCTATGGTGTTGTGCTGAACTGTAAGACTGTTGTGCCAAATGATCTTAGAGTTTTGAGAATGTAATTTCTGTTTCAAGAAATGAGCCAAAGCAATGAAGAAAAACTGTAATAACACTTCACCTTGGGGATGCTCCCACCTCCAGTGGACTCCACTTGATTGGGAACACCTCTTTGATAGTGAAGTGCCCTTTTAGGTGTCTTCTAGTGGACACAATTTGATAAAATGACCTCTTGCTTGCTCTCCCAGTAAACAAACCTTTATCATGGACAAACTTTGTTAAGCACTCTTAGTTAAGTGCCCTCAAAGGTGTCCAACCAACAGTCCCCAGGGGTTCCTCTTAATCATTGTTAATACATTTAACTTTAACCAGGGTTTTAACAATATAACCATTAATGTCTAACAACTACAAACCGCAGGTGCCCTCTGTATTATTCTCACTCTTGCCCCTTCAGTCTGACACTGCTTTGGTCGATATTAAAACATGAATTAAAATGAAGAGTGACATCTGTGTGTCTACCTTGGTAAAGAAGTGTCAGTCATCTAATTCACAGCTCATCAACGACAGATATCTCTAACTGATTCTCTCATTGTGTCTTTAGACCATGCACACCAATATGTCTTTGTCATTGTCCTGCAGGCCAAGAGTCAAGCCCAGCTGGAGCGGCCACAGCACAAACAGTTTCAGTGGGAGGTTTTATATGACAGGAAATTAAACGGGGATGTGGAAATAGGAACCTATACTCTTCCTACTTGGGCTGGAACCTGGAAGATCATGAACTTTCCCTTCAGACAGTACAAACCTGAGTGGGACGTAATCTGGTCAGATTTTGAACAAGAAGTCAGCGAGAAAACAGTAGAATTACAGCAGCTGGAGGAGGAGGTGAGGATCCATGTGGACATTTGCTTCTTTGGGATGCCTTGGTCATACTTTGGTAACCTGGTATGAACTTTAATGTTAAAATAATGTTTCTGTGGCAAACAGGAGGAATTAGAGGACTGGGAGGATTCATGGAAACTCTCAGAGGTGGAGATTGAAACAGAGGACCTCTCGGAGGACAAAGAGACGGAGTACGACTTAGAGGACGAGGAGGACGAGGAGTCAGAGTATGAAGAGGAAGATGACTATGAGGAAGACTATGAAGATGATGAGACATTATCAGAGAGCTCTGACAGCTCTGACACATCCATGCTGACAAGGATAAACTCATTTGTCATGCCCGGATGGAGTGGATCCTGGATGATCTCTGCAGCCCCCCCTGTGGAGGCAGAAGAGCGACAGATGAGCTGGAGTTCCTGTTGGGGATATGGACAACAATTCAGGTGGGTTAGCATGTTAGCCTTGCAGGGCAGATGGATCCACCTGATTGTGTCTGTCATCAGGCAGATCCAATCTACAAAGACTGTGAGTGGCCCAAAGGAAGGAGGAAGGAAGGAAGAGCATTTATTGTCATTGCACATGTTACAAGTGTAGAGCAACGAAATTACATTTCAGTACAACCCATCCAAGAACATACAAAAGACAGTGACACATACGGGGGGACAGGAACAGGAAGACTGTCGAGTCACCAGCGAGAGCGGCGCCCCGTTTTCTTAGATGAGAAAAGGGAGAACAGGAGGGAGGAAGAGGGAAAAAAAAAACTAACTAGGCTCTTGTAGGGGGGCACAGTGTGGGATCAGGAAAAAAAACACCTCAGCACATAAGCAACATAATAAAATATTACAACAAAAACTCGAAGACTTGCACATGTAGGAGGGGGCCAGGGGTGCCAGGGGAGGGGGGGTGTTGCAGCACAGACATTGGAGAGAGCTCGCAGCAGGAAGGGGCGGAGCTACAAGCAAGATGACAGCAGGAAGTGACTGTTTGTACAGAGATTAGCATAGATGCTAACAGCTTCAGTAGCAGGTTTTTCAGATCCAGACCACAGTTTTATTTAATGATGAACAAATAGCAATACTACAAACATCTCCATAAAAAAGACATTTTCACTCCAGCACTGACGTGTTTTGATGAGAGTTTGTTTAACGAAGTGGCTCACATACTCTAGTGCAGTAGCACCCACCTACTGCATTATCTGATTGGCCCATAATGAAAATTAAATGGGGCGGCACAGTGGTGCAGCAGGTAGTGCACATGCCTCACAGCAAGAAGGTCGCCGGTTTAATCCCGGTCGTGCAGGGCCTTTCTGTGACAAAAACATGCTCATTAGGTTGATTGGTCACTCTTAATTGCCCTTAGGTGTGAGTGTGAATGGTTGTCCGTCTCTCTATGTTGCCCTGCGATGTTGACAGCTGGGTTAGGCTCCAGCCTCCCCGCAACCCTGAAAGGGATAAGCAGCATAGAAAATGAATGAATGTTTAATGACAGAAAGATCATCCAATCACCAGCTGAATATGTTTCGGAAAGGTTCTGCCCCAAACACTTTCTATGAGCTCTTTCCCAGATGGACTAGTGAGATATATTGACCATCTGGTGTGCCAGTTTATTAGCACGTAAGACCTGATCTACAAACGGGTTTTGTGACTCCGTAACTTTAAAAAATGTGTCAGATTGACATTACGTAGTTCAATCAACAAATGCTGAGGGATCTCTATCAGTGGCCCTGTGATTGGCTGGCAACCAGTTCAAGGTGTACTCTGCCTCTCACCTTAAATCAGCTGGGATAGGTTCCAGCCCGGCGACCCGAAAGGTAAAAGCAGTATGGACAACTGATGGATAGATATTTTTCATGCTTAAGTACATTGATTATTACTAAATAAAACCTGAAAAACCAGTAAAGCACATTATTATTACTTAAGATGATGTCAAATTATAGTTACTTACTTGTATTCCTGAACAGAAAAAATAGTTTTAGTGCTTGAATGTTCTGCTTGATTAATCTCTGACTGCTCAGAGAAGCCCACTGCTCAAATTTGGGCCTAAAAAAGTGAAATAAGTTTGAAGTCCCTCAGTTCTGTTTAAAATGTCTGACCAATAGCAAAAACATTTTCAGTTTTAAACAAGTTCTTGAAAGGTTTCTGAAATATTCATACTTCGTTTTTGTGACCGGTGGTCTAATAGATTTGCTAAGCCCTGTATGTTTGTTTCAAATCAAAAGTTGTAGATCTTTTTATTTGTAGGTTATGTGGAAAAATGTGGGCAAGTGTTCAGCTGCACCCAGTCTCCCCTATGAAAGTTTTTTCCTAAAGCTCTGACTCATTGAAAAACTCCTTCAGTCAAGGCTGCACATCAAACTGTTTTCAGTAGCATTTATCAGCCTTTTTACTGCTTAAATGAAGGTGGTAGACACTCACTCACTGCTCTGCATTTTACTGAGAGTGACTCGTGCAGCTGATGACTCAAAGGCAGCACACAATCATGGTTCCTGCCTGAGAGGATTTGCTTTCCCACCATCAGTGAGAGGTTTCTTTGTGTTTCAATTTCGCACTAAATAAAGTGTCTGTGAGGTGCTGCAGAGGTTTCCAGTTTTCGTCAACAACCTTTTTTCCCCTGATGAAAACTAGACAGTAACTCATAAAAACAAGTGCACATGGACAAAAACTCAAACTAAATTAACTGACATTTTCAACAACAAATAAAAACTAGACTAAAATGTTTGACAGAGACTTAATCCAATCAGACCTAATTTGGTCATGTAGAAAGTAGGGACAAGTTAGGAATATATCCAAACACAGCTACTTTGAGATCTGAAAGGCTTCAGCCAACATTTACCTCATCTTTGGTATCTTAAACACCGTACTCTGCAGTGTCACCCAGAGTCATGTATCTCTCTCTCCCTCACAGTAAACCAGAGGGCGCAGGTTCAGTAGATGTCTGTGAGAAGGGTGGTGTAAAGGTAAGGGAGGGGTTAGAAATGATGGCTCCTCACAGTCACTTTCTTGATTTTAGTTTGACCGTCTGCGACGTGATAAAAACGGGATCCATTTTAGATTGGGACCCATGCTCTGCGTTCGAGGTGCACAAGTGAGCTTTTGACTGAAGGTTATAGCTGAAAGGTCTTTGTTTATGTATTGTGGGCACTGTAGTCAGCTCGGTTAACCTGACACGCCAGACGGACAGTTTCATATCCACCACAGAAATATTTCACTAGTCCATCTGGGACATTCAAAAATGTTTTCAGGCACAGAATCTTCAAAAACAACAGCAGTTGGTGATTGGACGATTGTTCTGCCAGTCACACTCATCACAGACCAATCATATTAAGCTACAGTATGACCTAGCAGCTAGACCCTGTTGTTAGCTGTTAGCTTAAATTACGGTTCAGTCCTTAGGCTATCATTTTATATTACATTGTACCACACAGATGTATCATTTACCACTTATATGTGACATGAACCTTGTCAAAGACAATCCCCACCAAGTTCTCCCGGTAAACTTCTGAGGAGAGCAGATTTTACCAGGTATTGCTGAGTAACCACGATTACCATAGACCAGTGGTTCCCAAACTTTTCACAGCCTGTACCCCTTCAGACACTCGACCTCCAGTCACGTACCCCCTACTCTCACGCACTTATAGCAGCTAGAAAAAGAAATGTGTCTGTTAAGCCTGCCGCCACCCCCACCTCCCACATTTGACATGCAAAACATACAAATAACATCTCTTAAAGTGATTTATTTTTCACAAAATAGATTTATTTACCAGCAATTTCAGTGAGCAACACAAGTTCACTTTCGAAAAAAGAAATTTAAATTTCTGGCACATATTCATTAATGAACTTGAAACTGTTACAAACTCACCACAGCTTTAACGTGAAGGGTGTCTGACTGAACTTATGTTACTATAAGAATCTTAGACAATTCAGGACAGATTTCCTTCTCCAAGATGCCTCACCAATCCAGCCTCCAGCCTCTCTGCCAACACTCCAGGCCTTTATCAAAGCTCACCATACAAACATTTGCCAGTTTGAACTTTAACTACTGAAACAACTGATTGAAACCTGACAGGTATTCGCATATCCGCTACGTCACTTCCAATACCCCTGGGGGTACAAGTACCCCAGTTTGGGAATCACTGCCGAAGGATTTTCACATTCTCTCCCAGTTTCCCAGCAGTGATCCCCAGCCTCCCGGCTCCTCTGATTTGATCGTCCATGAGGGCAACCAGTAACCTGACACACCAGATGGACAGTTTCACATTGGAAATATTTCACTAATCCATCTGGGAAGGAGCTGTTTGAAAATGTTTTCAGGGGCAAAACCTTCAAAAACAACAGCAGCTTGTGATTGGCCAATCATTTGGCCAATCACAAGCTGCTGTTGTTTTTGAAGTGGATTAAGTGGAGAAAAAAAGTGGAAAAATATTAACATAATACTTGTGTCTGCCAAATTAAAGCCACAGCGCTTTTCTTTTGTGGCCTTGCCTTGTTTGACCTTGTTTGGCTTTAGTTTTTGGTTAACTCATCACAGACCAATCCACATCAAGCAACGCTGCTATGCATGACGTAGCATACGTAGTGGCCACCCGTAGCGGCTAATGGCTAACAACAGTTAGCCGCTACGGCCGTTAGCGTTTAGCTTAAACTACCTGAAATCTATTGTTTCACATTAAATTATACCAAACAGATGTATCATTTAACACTTATATGTGACATGAACCTTGTCAAAGACCATCCCTACCAAGTTTTCCCAGTAAACTTTTGAGGAGAGCATATTTGGCCAAGTATCACTGAGTAACCATGACGACCATAGACTCACTGGCATGTCCGTGGAGGATTTCCACGTTCTCTCCCAGTTTCCCAGCAGTGATTCCCAGTCAAGAGAGGAGCAAAACATGACTTCCCGTAAGACAAGCTTCAAGTGACGTTCTTTCCCATCTTTTAAAGAATAAATTAAGTCCATTTCTGATTAAAAAAAAAAAAAAAAAAACACTTTCTGAAACTACTTCAGAAGCCGCCATTGTTTTCAGACATGCAGTCACTTCCTGTTGTCGTCAGGTCCGCTGCTCCTGCCTCTCTTCCCTGATTGGGCCATTAAGCATTTAGCGGAGTGAAGTCGTTGGACATTGGAGGTTGGCAAGACAGATATGCATGATTTGCATGAATCAGGCAGGTCCGTCTGCTCTGCAAGGCTAGGCAACCAGCGGAGACACAATTATCACAGTGGGGTTTGGAGTCCTTCCATCTTCTTCACAACCAGAGGAGCCAGTTGGTAGATCAAACTCTTACTGAAACCGCTCGGGAGAAGAGCAAAAACATCCTTTCCCATAATAAAAGCTTTAAGTGAAGTTTAAAGAAGAAATTGAGTCCATATCTGATAAATCTGTATATTGACTCATCCACGGAGACCGCCTCAGAAGCCGCCATTGTTTTCAAACATGCAGTCACTTCCTGTTGTCGTCACATCTGCAGCTCCCTCCTCTTTCCCCTGATTGGGCCATTAAGCATTTAGCCGAATGAAGTCGGAGGACAATGGAGGTCGGCAAGATCGACCTGCAGGATTTCAGAAAATGACTCAGACAGGTCCATCTGTTCTGCAAGGTTACAGCTGGGATGTCTGAACACTCAAAATTGGTATTTATCAATGCATTGATTTGACAAGCTTTATAACCAGACAGACTTAAGACTTAACCACATGTTAGAGCAAAACTCTAAAGAGCAGTTGTACGGACCGCAGAAACAAGGTTATCATCAGAAAAAAATGGAGGAATTAAAAAAAACAAAACACTGGCAGTTTTGCAAATCAAGTTTGGTGGACTTGGTTTGTTCAGTTTGGGCATGAAATTGCAGCAGTGTATCAACTTTACTTTGTTTGGTTTTCTTTCACACTGCTCCTTGTCAGGTGGACCAAAGCCTGTCAGATGATGCATAATCTAACCACCTGTCACTGCTCAGGGCTGAGGCTGAGGGGTGAGCTTGGAAGTCATTTTTAATGACAAAGTAAACATGAAGTTGTGTTTAGGCTGCGCAGATGAAACTTGCAGACCTACTGGAGTGATTTGTAACCAAGTCCAGGCAGACTTGTAGACGTGTTCACCCTCATACCTGTAGGGGACAGTTTTGTCACCCTGATGGTGCACTTTCTACAATAACTTCACAGTGGATATGCTTTTCCTCATTATACTTGTGCATTTTTTCTAACCTGACTCACCAGATAGACTGTTCAGAAAATTTCACTGGTCCATCTGGGAAAGAGCCCATAGAAAGTGTCTGGGGAGGGCAGAATTTTTCAGAAGCATATCCAGCAGGTGATTGGATGATCTTTCTGTCAAACAACATTTTTTTACCAGCCAATCAGGTAATGTTATGGATGGGAACTACTATGTTACAGAACATGAGCCACTTCTTTAAACAAACTTTCATCAAAACATGTCAGGTGTGTCAATATCCTTACCATAGAGAAGAGTTTACTGTTGATGTTTGTTTTTCATTTAATAAAGAAATGTGGTCCAGATCTGATAAAACTACTACTGAGCTGTTAGCATCTATGCTAATCCCTGTACATGCAGTCACTTCCTGCTGTCATCTCACTCGTAGCTCCACCTCTTCCTGCTCTAAAGGACTTAGATTGGACCGTCCCACTTTGGGCCAAGCCAATTGTTGTAGATTAGAGCTTGGCAAGATGGATCTGCCTGATTACAGACATTTAATCAGGAGGATCCAGCTGCTGTGCAAGGTTAGAAAATCATTTTGTCCACTTAGAAACTGTCTTAAAAATGTCATATGTTAATATTTTCTTTGAACTTTTTTCATAAATTTTTTAATCCACTTCAGTCATGATCATAACTACCTGGCACACTTCTATTTTCACAGTTGTATGCATGTGTCTGTTAGTCGCCCATTGCCTTTTGCTTTATCTTTATAATTGCTGTCTATGGAAGTTGTTTCTTTAATCTGACCTGGCAGAAAAACAATACATTTGTTTAAACCAGTGTTGTTACTAATCAACTACATGTCCAAGACTTTAATAATCCCCCACAGGAAATTTCACTTTGCATTCAATAGATTTCAATTATTTCAATTTTATTTGTTTATTTATTTATTTTTTGTGGTTGTTGCTTTTAACAGAAATTGGTGTTGTCATCTCATACACTGCCATTTAAAGGGTCAAAATTGTGAAAATAATTGAAATTTTGATAGATATGGTCAGGATTGAAGTGGATTAAGTGGAGAAAAAAGTGGAAAAATATTAACATAATACTTGTGTCTGCCAAATTAAAGCCACAGCGCTTTTCTTTTGTTGCCTTGCCTTGTTTGGTCCTTGTTTGGTTTTAGATGGCTTTCGCTTCCTCTGCCGACTGAAGTTTGGTTTTCTTGGAAGCAAACCAAGACCCCCTCTTTTTTCAGGCAGACCAGAGTCCCGTTGTTTAATCTGCAGAGTTCATGTCAGCTTTTACAACCCACCAAATCAATCATACTTTCCAAAACAGGAGTTTGTTTTGTCCAGACCAAATGTTTTTGAGTTTGAGTAATCCAGGCTTTTCCATATTTAGACCAATCATCCATACTCTGCATTTTCATTCACAGGTGGTGTGGGGCGTCGTTGGCGTCCCATCATCAACACAGTGCCATGCTGATGATGAAACGGCAAACCACAAACAACCTCCTCATGTCACAGCTGGACGAGGAGATTGAAGACGTGACAGAGTGGACGGATGCATGGAAGAGTCCGAAAAGATGGAGCCCACCGAAGGAGGTCAACCCTGACGGGACAGAAGAGGAAGAGTCAGAGGAAGAGTCAGAGGAAGAGGTGGAAGAAAAAGAAGAGGAGGAGCAGGAGAAGGAGGATGAAGAAATCAAGGACAAAATAATCAGCAAAGAGAGATGTGCAGACATTTTAGAAGTGATAGAAGACAAGGACACAATCAAGAAAGAAGGGGAGAATGAGGAAGAGGCCAAGGATGATGTGGACGAGGGAGTAGACGAGGAGGAAGAGGAAGAGAAAGAGGAGGTCAATGACAAGGACATTAAAGAGCCAACAGAGGAAGACAATGATTCAGGGCATAAAGAGGAAGAAGAAGAAGAAGAAGAAGAGGAAGAGGAGGAAGAAGAGGAAGAGGAAGACGCTGATACTGAGGAAAAAGATAATAAAGATCAAAATGACAAAAATGACTTAGATCAGAAGAAGGAAGAAGACAAGGATGAAGAGGTCAAGAGCAAGGAAAAAGATGATGAAGAACAAAAGGATGATGATACAGGACAAAGTGAGGAAAATAAAGATGAGGAAGAGGAAAATGAAGAAGAGGAAGAAGAGGAAGACAATGAGGCAAGGGGTGATGAAGCACAAAAGTTTGAGGATGGTTCAAGTAAAAAAGAGGAGGAAAGTGAAGAAGAAGATGATGAAGATGATGAAGATGATGAATTTGAGGAAGCATCAGAGGGGAAGGAGGAGGAAGAGGAGGAAGGGGATAAAGAAGCAAACAAGGAAGAAGAGAAGGAGGTGGAAGATGTGGATCAAAATGATGAAGAAGAAGAAGAAGAGGATGACGAGTTTGTAGATGTAGAGGAAGAAAACAAGGAAGAGGACCAAGAGGTATACAAGATGAAGGACAAAAGCCCCTGTCAAAATGGTTTGGAGGGTGAAGATGATGAGGAGGGAGCAGAAGAGTCAAACAAGGAAGAACAAGAGGAAAGCATGAAAATTGATGAAGCAGACGCAAAAGAAGAGGAGGAAGAAGAAGAGGGGGAAGAAGAGACAGAAAAGGGCAAAATGGACGAAGAAGAAAAGGAAGCAGAGGACAAAGAAGACGACGAAGAAGAGCAAGAAAAACAAATCACAAACAAAACTGCAGAGAAAGATGAAGAGGGCGAGGAGGAAGATGAAGAAGAAGATCAATTCAATGACATATCTGCTGAGAAAGATGAAGATGACAAGGTGGAAGAGGAAGAAGACAAAGAAAAAGATCAATTCAATGACAAACCTGCTGAAGAAAATGAAGGCAGTGAAGAAGAGGAAGAAGATGAGGAGGTGGAGGAAGACGAGGAAGAAGAAAAGGGGAATGATGAAGATGAAGAAGAAGAGAAGGAGGGAGAAGATGGTAAGACGAAGTCCAAACTTGGAGAAAACAAGGAGGAAGAGGATAATGAAGAGGCCAATGAGGATGATGAGGTTGAAGAATATGAGGAAGAGGAGGAAGAAGATGAGGATGAGGAGGAAGAGGATAAAGAGAAAAAGGAAGTAGACAACAGAAAGTTTGAGAAAGGAAAGGATGAAGAAGAAGAGGAAGAAGATGAGGGGGAGAACAACAATGAAAAACAGCAAATGAAGGTCCAAACTGAGGAAGACAACCATAAAGAACTAGACGAGGAAGACGAGGCCAAGAAATCCAAAAAGAAAAGATCCAAACGGAAACTGGACGTCCTGCTCCATCTCCAGTTCCACAAACTCCACACCTGCTTCTCCCCCTGGAAGCAGTCCTGGATGGTGGCGGTCGCCCACAGATCTGGAGACGTAAACGAGGATGAGGAGGAGGAAGGAGACGATGTGGTGGATGCACTGCATGCCTGGAAGGAGTCATGGAGGCTTTGTAGAAAGAAGAAGACGGCCGAAGATAAGATAGTTTGTTTCTCCACGGAGCACCGGAGTCAGAGGAACATGAGACTGATGTATGAAGAAGAGGAAGAGGAGGAGGGGGAAGAAGGGATGTGGAAGAGTGAGTGGAGACGGAGCTGGAGGATGAAGTATAAGAAAGAAGAAGAAGAGAAGGAAGAAGAAGAAGAGGAGGAAGAGGAAGAGGAGGATGAAGAAGAGGATGGTGAGGATGAAGAAGAGGATGAAGTGGAGGAAAATTAAAGTTTTCTGGTGGGACATTAACATTTTAAATGTCCAGGGAAGTGAGGATAAAGCCGTGTATCAACCCTGTGGACTGAAAACCAAAGACTGACATCAGCTCATGTTGTCCCACACTGTGAAGACAGCCTCGCTGACTCTGACTTCTGTTTGACCCGTTAGTGCTCAGAAATGTCTGGGTTTGTGTTTCAGCACCATATCAGGCTCTTTTTTCTATTAAATGGTCTGTTTATGCTGCATGGAAGTGCCTCTGGAGTAAAGCTCTCCATGGACAGTTGATGTATAAGGTCAGGAAACTGATGATACAAAAATGGTTAGAATCACCAACAAGGTCAGCCATGTGCCACATTTTAGGCAGTTAGGAAACTACAGACAGTCCAGGCAAGAATCATTTATTATCTAAGAAACAGTCCAGTATGAGGTGCATGAGCGATCAGGGAAGCACAAGACTTCACTGATGAAAATTGATTCCTTAATTTGTAAAATCTCCTTTCTGCACCTGTAAGGCACTTTCATATCAGGCTCAGTTGCCCTATACTATCCAAATAACAGCTGCCCTGTCTCCTCTGTCCCCTGGCAGCCTGCACACACACTGCTCCAGGCCCGACCAGCCTGAGCACGGTCAGCTCGTGATTTAAGATACACAGTTTACACAAAGCACGCTCTCTCTGTTGACACCATTGAAAGCAACACACAGGACATGACTGTAACAGTACAACTAACTTTTCAGCCCACAACCCCAAAAATAGCAATACCAGGGTCTTAAACTTCTGATGAAACCTTTGATGGATCAACACATCACTGGTTTTACATGAAATCTGATTTTGAGCATCTAATCCTCATGTCAGATGAAGTCTCACTAACTGACCGTGCTCTTATTTGGAACCAAAGTCATTCTTTGTATACCGTAAAATACCAAATAATAGCCGGGGCGTTTATTTGTTTCAATCACTGAGCAGACCAGGTGTTTATTTGGAAGAGGCGTTTAAGTCCTTTCTCACAAAAATCTTGTGACATAGCCACAAAGTGTGTTTTTTTTGGGGGGGCAATACTGTTTTGATTCAGGGATTTATATATATATATATATATAATCCTTGCAAAGTTTAATCCCCTTGCTCACCCTAATAACTACACTTGCTGATCTTGAGTGGTGGAGTCTGTTTAGCTGCATGTTCCTGGTCAGGTGACCTGCTGCAGCCAGGTTGGGTCAGGTGTGAAGAGGGGGAGGGGAAGAGGAGAACAAAGGAGAGGAGAAGGAGAAATGTTTGGAGGGGGAGACTTTTGCAGGTGGGAGCAGGAAAGAAGCTGGGCAGTTTGGAAAAGGCTGCTTTGACTCAGTGAAGAACAAGTTGGAGTGTTCTGGGGCTGGGGACCTGATCTTCTCCAGGTAAAAGTTGGGAGGCTGGAGAAGACTGCCGGCCAACTTTATCTCAGCATAAACTCTGAGGAAGTCCAAAACCCAGAAGAATTTTCCCAGGACTGGTGAGTCTTCCCCTGGAGGAATAATTTTCTTCTTTTTACTTTTTGCAATGCATTGCCTTTTTTCATTTTGATGGATTTTTTCGGTTTTGAGTTTTAAGTGGACTGTTTTTTTTGGACATTTTAGTTTGGAGCACAACCCTTTTTGGATTAAATGCTTTCCTGTTAATCACACCAGACTTTGGACTTACGAACCCCGTGGAAGAAACTTTTATGTTTGGGTTTTGGGTTTTTGTTTTTTGGAACCAGGATCTCAGGGGCTGAGCTGGAAAAATTTGTGTTGGGGATTCTGTTAGGGATGGGAAAATTTGTGTTTAGGGATTTGTTTTTCTGAATTAAAAGTAAACCAAATGAAGAATTTGATGTGGTGACATTTTTTTTTATTCTTTAACTAGTATTAAAAGGGGCTTTTGTAGATTTTTTTTTATTTAGTACATACCTCGTCGAACTTTTCTGATAACTAACAGTTACTTTGAACCCTTTATTGTAACTAGGCTTAGAAAACCAAGCTGATTGTTACAATCTTGCTTAGCAAAAAATGAAAAAATACAGTAAATGTAATCAAATCATTTATTTACACCAGTATGAATATCACCTTTACATTTTCAAGGCAAGATTACAGTACCATAGTCATACTTTTGTCTTCTTCTTTCAACTCAGCACTCTCTGAACACTCTTAATACTGGTAAGGAACTAGTTAAGTTAAGGTCTTACTTTTTTTTCGCTGTACTGGGGTCATAGCGATCAGCAGCAATGTACCGGTTACTGATGTGACCGGCCTCCTGACGTTAGTTAAGGGCAAACGACATGCAGCGGCAGTGACAGCGTCTTCTTCTTTGAATTTTAAAGCCCTAGAATGAAAGATACCGGCTTTCTGCTCTCTAGTGCCCTAGATGTAGTAAAACAGAGCGCCTCGCACCAAAGTGCATTTGTTGACATACAGAGGGAGGAGAAGCATTCCGACAGGACGTCCCGAGAGAAAAATAAACCATGTGGACTATTAAGGTACATTCTGATCATGTTTCTTTTTAAATAAATCACTTTTCAAGTGTCAGCTGTCAGTTGGTCCCTCAGCGTTTGCAGGTGTGTAGCCTACTGTAACTTTGACCGTAGCTCGTAGGCTGTGCCTAATAAATTGGACTCTGCGTTTATTTGGAATGGGCATTTATTTGTCAAAATGTGCAGCTACACCCTGCGTTTATTTGGGACTCGGCGATTAATTGGAACCCGGCTATTATTTGGTATTTTACGGTATATTCTTCTAAACTAGTTCCAGTGTTCTGTTTGAGATCATTTAAAAATTTTATGTGGCCTTTGAAAAGCATATTGTGACCTGCCCTCAGTGTCTTGTGACCAATCAGAGAGCAGCTATCAACATGCGTCCCCTTGCTCACAAGATGGCAGCACTCTGTGTTTGCCGGTAAGTGGTAACACTAGAGAATTAAATGATGATTACACAAAGTTAAACTAATTCAGACCCAAAATATTTGATTAGAACAGTTTAACAGTCAGTTAATAAGAATTATGCAAGTTTGGCAGGAATGTTTTGCAGAGAGAATATTTCTGCTTTTTGTATCAGATGTGTTGCAATCGCGATGTTGGAGAGACGAAATAGACGAAGTATTTTGCTTGAAGTATTTTGCTTGTACTTGTTCATAATATGCACCTGAAAAATTAGAGCTTATTTAAAAGCAAAAAAGTTCCTGTTATAATCAAGAAATTATGGTATCAAAAGTGCTGCAGCTATGTTCTGCTCACATCAATTCCCCGAGGCTGTAATCTCTGTAAATTCATGCTGCATATGGCTTGGATATGCTTCTCCCACTGAGTCCTCGAGCTTCTCTCTCTCGAATATCACGCCTCTGTTACTACCTCTGGAGACGGAACAAAGAGGGGATCAACTCGTTCCCCCATTCTGTCACAAAGGGGTAAACATTACGTCTTGAAATGGCAAATGGTAAATGGACTTGAGCTTATAAAGCGCTTTTCTAGTCTTTGACTACTCAAAGCTGCTTTACACCGCAGGTCACACTTACCCATTCACACCCATTCGCTCTCACATTCACTCACTGATGGTTCAGAGTTTCTATGTTAATTATCCATCAGTATCAGCTAACACAATCACGCCCTTTCATGCCCATTTATACACCACTGATACAGCAGTGGGAGCAACTTGGGGTTAAGTGTCTTGCCCAGGGACACATCGCGATATGTTGCCTGGAGCTGGGCTTGAACCTCCCGATCACTGACCAAGTGCACTATCCAGCTGCACCACCGACGCCCCACTGACGTCTTGAAACGGCAGTGTTAGCTGGGCTGTAGTATCATATTCAGGCTTGAACTTGTCAGTTAACACACTGTATTTTGTTGCTTTAAGGGGCAAGAGGATGTGTAGAATATGTAAAATGAGACAAATGTGCAGAAGCCTGTTTGTACAGTGGAGCTGTTGTCAATAAAAGACGATGTCCACAGGTAGAGGGGTCTTTATAGAGTCAGATTTTCCTCCTCTAATGAAGTTTTCTTTAATAGTGTAAATAAAGTTTCCACAGACAGCGAGTGGAAAGCTTTGGTACTGTCAAATCCTGTCCAGGAAATTCTTTCAGAAGTGATCACACCTTGGAGTAATGACAATCAAACACGTTAAAAACACAGAGGACCAGCCTTTGTGTGAACACCTCAGCTTAACGTCTGTTTCAGATCCACACGGCAGACAGCAGAGAAACTCAGCAGAGGGAACTGCCCGCCACCTCTAGAAACATGTCCTTCACCGCTTTCAGAGTGAACTACGCTCACATTTTACTCATGGGTTATGAGCACTTGGTCCAGTATTCATCAGGAATATGTTCATTTTTCATTGGATGTTGTATCATGTAGCATCACAGCTGAAGAGCAGCTGTGTGTAAGGATATGAAAAGTCCAGATAGGGATGTTGAAACCAGCAAAAGTTAAGCAGTGATCCACAGCTCAAGTGTGGGGTAAACAGAATTGATAATGTTGCTCAGTGAACCAGCACACAGAGTGTTCACATGTAAACACTGTGATCAGAGTTTCAGTAAAACCTTCATCACTCCGACAGAACTTTTTCAATCTGTTGAAAACATTGTTTGTGTGCAGAAGGACAAATCCAATAGCAAAGTCTGTGTTTTCAAATATACCTGCCGACATGACGACAATTCTTTGAGGTTTTTTCCATTTACTGTTCCCTTCCTCTGCAGCTACAGTAGAATGACTATCAAATGGACTTCCTCCTCTGACCAACATGTTTTCAGAGTAAAGTTCACTCTGGGTGTCATGGCTCCACATGAAGACGGCTCTGATGTTTTTGCCATCAAATTACTGATGTCAGCAAATCATTTTATTGTACGACGCACTCGCAGTCAGCAAAATGAATGTGAGGAAATGTCCTGAACTGTGGCTGAAAGGGAAAATAAATGCAGAGATGAGTCTTAACTGTATAGTTAACGTGGTCAGACTCCACTTCACTGTAACAAAGATGTATAAATCTGATCTATTTTACTGAATAATAAAAGTTTTGAAGCATAAAAAGCATCCTTGTTTGTGTGACTCATTCGTTTTTACAAGCACTCATATTTCACTGTTACATTTTAAGACCTAATAAAAATCCTAAACTCAGACTGCTGTCACTGTATTACAGTTTTTCTCCATTGCTTTGCCTCATTTCTTAAAACAGAAATTACATTCTCTAAGATCATTTGGCAAAACAGTCTTACAGTTCAACACCATAGCTCTCTTGCAAAAGCACATATCTCTCCCAAAACTGTTCACTCATGTTTCAAAACTAAATTCCTTTCCCATATAAATAGTCAGCGCCTCCAAAAATGCATAGATCCTTCTCAATTGCTTGGGTACTTTCTTGAAACAGAGCATACGTTCTAAACACTCTTGGTGCTTTTGCCAAAATAACCTGGATGGTTCAGCACAACACCATGGATCACCTGCAAACGCTATATCTCTCTCAAAACACTTCACTCATGTGTCAAAACTAAATTTCTCTCTCATGTAAATAGTCAGTGCGCCCAAAATGCATCGTCCCTTTGGCATTGTGTGAGCACTGCAGGTCAAAATGTTTAGATGTTTTGTCACTATGGCAGAGGACCATTGAAATATCCCTCATGTCCACCTCTCAGTCTGTACATATATATATGTATATATATATATATATATATATATATATATATATATATATATATATATATATATATATATATATATATGTATACACACACACACACACATATGGGAGGCCCCTTGAGAAATAAATCATACTTGCTTTTACATTCACCATCATACTCTCATACATACACTATTAAACTCTCTTACATACACTATCAAACTCTCTTACATACACTATTAAACTCTCTTACATTTACTATCAAACTCTCTTACATACACTATCAAACTCTCTTACATTTACTATCAAACTCTCTTACATACACTATTAAACTCTCTTACATTCACTATCAAACTCTCTTACATTTACTATCAAACTCTCTTACATACACTATCAAACTCTTACATACACTATTAAACTCTCTTACATTTACTATCAAACTCTCTTACATACACTATTAAACTCTCTTACATTTACTATCAAACTCTCTTACATACAATATTAAACTCTCTTACATGTACTATCAAACTCTCTTACATTTACTATTAAACTCTCTTACATTTACTATCAAACTCTCTTACATACACTATCAAACTCTCTTACATTTACTATCAAACTCTCACAGAGAATAATAGGATATGTGAATGAGAATAGTAGTATGTGAATGAGAATAGTAGTATGTGTGTAAGAGTTTGCTTGAAACGGAAGTGAGTTTGCTTGAAATGGATATAGCACTAAATTCTCTGTCTCTGATTGGTTATCTTCTTCGAAAAAGCAAGGGGAGGCGTATTTTTACATACATGGCCATGATTGAAATGGCAGCATGGTGGACAGAGAGCAACTACATGAAGCCATGGGCCTCCTTAATAGTAATTAAACTCTTAAACCATCACAACAGTGTCAGACATATTACAACAACGGCAACAGCCATCCACTCCGCATCCAATGCGGCCGCTGAGGAGGGAATGCGGCGGCTTTTCAGAGCTGAATCGGGTTTAACCGGGAGCCAACGACGTCTCATTCACCTTGCACATGAGCTATCAAGACACCGGTTGAATTATAAAATCACACAAAGGACTGATGATCCCTCACTGTCCCCTGCGATGCACGCCTATCTGCGTCTTTACGCTCACCGGCACACGAAGGAGCGCGTGCTCATAGACGCTAAGCGGATCAGGAAGTGTCACTCTGACGCTCGCGTTGGCTCCAAGCGGAGTACAGGTGCGACGTTGGCTCCCGGTTAAACCCGATTCAGCTCTGAAAAGCCGCCGCATTCCCTCCTCAGCGGCCGCATTGGATGCGGAGTGGATGGCTGTTGCCGTTGTTGTAATAAGTCTGACACTGTTGTGATGGTTTAAGAGTTTAATTACTATTAAGGAGGCCCATGGCTTCATGTAGTTGCTCTCTGTCCACCATGCTGCCATTTCAATCATGGCCATGTATGTAAAAATACGCCTCCCCTTGCTTTTTCGAAGAAGATAACCAATCAGAGACAGAGAATTTAGTGCTATATCCGTTTCAAGCAAACTCACTTCCATTTCAAGCAAACTCTTACACACATACTACTATTCTCATTCACATACTACTATTCTCATTCACATATCCTATTATTCTCTGTGAGAGTTTGATAGTAAATGTAAGAGAGTTTAATAGTGTATGTATGAGAGTTTGATAGTGAATGTAAGAGAGTTTAATAGTGTATGTATGAGAGTTTGATAGTAAATGTAAGAGAGTTTAATAGTGTATGTAAGAGAGTTTGATAGTAAATGTAAGAGAGTTTGATAGTAAATGTAAGAGAGTTTAATAGTGTATGTATGAGAGTTTGATAGTGAATGTAAGAGAGTTTGATAGTGTATGTAAGAGAGTTTGATAGTAAATGTAAGAGAGTTTAATAGTGTATGTATGAGAGTTTGATAGTGAATGTAAGAGAGTTTAATATTGTATGTAAGAGAGTTTGATAGTAAATGTAAGAGAGTTTGATAGTAAATGTAAGAGAGTTTAATAGTGTATGTAAGAGTTTGATAGTGTATGTAAGAGAGTTTGATAGTAAATGTAAGAGAGTTTGATAGTAAATGTAAGCGAGTTTAATAGTGTATGTAAGAGAGTTTGATAGTAAATGTAAGAGAGTTTGATAGTAAATGTAAGAGAGTTTAATATTGTATGTAAGAGAGTTTGATAGTAAATGTAAGAGAGTTTGATAGTAAATGTAAGAGAGTTTGATAGTAAATGTAAGAGAGTTTAATAGTGTATGTAAGAGTTTGATAGTGTATGTAAGAGAGTTTGATAGTAAATGTAAGAGAGTTTGATAGTAAATGTAAGAGAGTTTAATAGTAAATGTAAGAGAGTTTAACAGTAAGTGTAAGAGAGTTTGATAGTAAATGTAAGAGAGTTTGATAGTAAATGTAAGAGGGTTTGATAGTAAATGTAAAAGAGTTTAATAGTAAATGTAAGAGAGTTTAATAGTGTATGTAAGAGAGTTTGATAGTAAGTGTAAGAGAGTTTAATAGTAAATGTAAAAGAGTTTGATAGTAAATGTAAGAGAGTTTAATAGTGTATGTATGAGAGTTTGATAGTAAATGTAAGAGAGTTTAATAGTGTATGTATGAGAGTTTGATAGTAAATGTAAGAGAGTTTAATAGTTAATGTAAGAGAGTTTAATAGTAAATGTAAGAGAGTTTAATAGTGTATGTAAGAGAGTTTGATAGTAAGTGTAAGAGAGTTTAATAGTAAATGTAAAAGAGTTTGATAGTAAATGTAAGAGAGTTTAATAGTGTATGTATGAGAGTTTGATAGTAAATGTAAGAGAGTTTAATAGTAAATGTAAGAGAGTTTAATAGTGTATGTATGAGAGTTTGATAGTAAATGTAAGAGAGTTTAATAGTTAATGTAAGAGAGTATACTAGTGTATGTATGAGAGAATGAGAGTATGATAGTAAATACAAGAGTTTGATAGTGAATGTAAGAGAGTTTGATAGTGAATGTAAGAGAGTTTGATAGTTAATGTAAGAGAGTATACTAGTGTATGTATGAGAGAATGAGAGTATGATAGTAAATATAAGAGTTTGATAGGTAATGTAAGAGAGTTTGATAGTGAATGTAAGAGAGTTTGATAGTTAATGTAAGAGAGTATACTAGTGTATGTATGAGAGTATGATGGTGAATGTAAAAGCAAGTATGATTTATTTCTCAAGGGGCCTCCCATACACACACATATGTATATATATATATATATATATATATATATATACGTAAGCCCATGTCCTTCATCTCTGCCTCAGTCCCAAATGTCTCTGCCGTGGTGACCATGGAGACGACCTCAGAGAGAGAGTTGTGATCCAGAGCAAAGTTCACAGGAGGAGGAGGCGATGGGGTTTGGGGTGGGGGGATCGAGCTTCTGTCTACATAAACATCCAGGAGAGTAGGGAGATAACAGCCTCCAAGGCCATTTGGGGAGCCAATGAAGATAAGAGTTGTTTGGGGTTCAGGCCGACTTTAATTTTCCGTCAGCCTTTAGTCTCTCTGGTTCTTTGATGGCATTTCCAATAATCCGAAACTGTGGGGCCCATTTCAGCTGAGCCGAGCTGTCAACTTCTCCAAGGTGTTATCCTGCTTATGAACGAGTTCAAGAATCGCATCCTGCTTGCGATTGAGCTCACAGATCGCTTGAGTCTGAGTGTTGGCAGCCCTGCACATTCCTTCAGTCATGATGGGCAGCTTCTCAATTGCCAAAAGTGCTGCCAGCATTCTTCCAAGCTTTTTGATAGATCAGGAAACTGCTAGCTCCAAACAGCAGGATACCTGTTACCATAAATCCCATTAATCCCATTCGTGGCGTCTTCCACGTCCTTGACTGACAGAATAGACAGACACATGATCCTCCACTTCTCCCAGGAGTCCATCGTATAGCCGGCTGGAAACGTACCGTCAGGACACACGGGTTCTCCTTTACCCGCTCTTCTGAGAATCAACAATCAGTTTTGATTAACAAGATCTATTCACTTGGAAACTGTGCTAACTGTAGGCTACCTGTACTTAATCATTTGCAAAGATGTCCTGAGACATTGAGACATGTACTAAGACATTTGCAATTTGATGAAATGAATGAGAAATCCAAGTCTGTTGTGAACACTTGCCAAGTGGTTTGGAGGTTTGTCCATGTTATTTTGAAAATGTAACTTCTGTTTCAAGAAATGAGTCAAACCAGTGGAGAAAAACTGTAATACAGGATTACTCACATGTACTTAACATACTACTGTCAAAATGATGTTAGCTTGTCATTTCAAAGGGTAAATGGGTAAATTTCATGAATTCAGAAAACAGCTAAAACACAGTCAGCGCTCTGACTGATACACTTTACTGAAGCTGTGCATAAGTATAAAACATTCGTGTGCTCTTTCGGGACATGTTGAAGTGCAGATTTTTAAATTTGATGGTGCATTGGTTCATAATAAGTAGTAGGCCTCTTAAAGGGATAGTTAAGTATTTTTTAAGTTTAGTCTGTAAAGGGGCTAAAAGGCTCTCAGCAGCACTGTACCTTTAAGGAGAACAAGCTCAGACTAACAGTAAGGTGCACTGCTGTTAATGGGTACAGTTATTTCACATAACTGTGTGAGTTTTACTCAAAAACAAGCCATGGGTTTGTTTTGGGTAGAATGTGTGAATGGGCAAAAAATTTCGAGCACTTTGTTTTTCCTCCAGGAGGTCTCTGTGTTTGAAGCATTTAATGATGCAGCAAACGGCGAAGTGTTATTCCACCTGTGCTCATTTGATGGCAGGTACCTCTGCATGTTGACCTCGTGGGTTTGTGGGTATAGGCTTGCAGTTTACGCACAAAGACCACCGGGTAACTCCAGACCACTCCTGTTCCTCAGTTTCCACAGAAGTTTGTCCCCTCTCTCTTTCGGCCCCCTGAATCTGATTCTGAATAATTTCTTCTTCTGTATACCCAGGTTCATAAAAGACTTTTCACTCATTTTGTTCAGTGTTAGTTTCCTCTGCCGTTGTTTGTCCTCCTCAGTCCAAAGAGCAAAACAGCAGATCGGCAGAATCGATGCAGGCTTTCGTGTAAATTTACCCAGAGTTCATGATTATGACTTTTGACATTGTGTTCAATATGAAGTTTTTTTTATGAAAGAAACACAAATAAACTCTTGGTGAGCTTTTTCCCCATCATTTAACTGTTTTCCAGGGGATATGATGTCACATGAGTCTTTTGTATTTTTTTTTCATAATTTCAAGCCCTCGTGGACTCACACCTGCAGCCAGTTCAGTCTGTGAGGCCTCAGTGCTCAGGCTGCAGGGTGGGCATTGGGGCTAGGCACATGAAGGCACTGATGTGGACTTCTCAATTACACACTTTCAGGAAGTCCACTTACTTGCAGACTTTCCTGTGAACTTACCCAGCAGTTCATCAAAAATTGATGACTTGAGGGACAGGATTGTCCTGCCTCTCTCTAAATATACACAATCATTGATGCTAATACTTAACTGCAAGAATGGACGTGATGTGGAAACATTCAATGAAATTAAAAAGTGCTGTTGTATTTATTCTGTTATTCTTTGTTTTATATGAAGAATTACCTGAAATTTCCTGTCAAACATTCAGAAAGTATTACTATTCATGATTTTTAGTTTTAATATTGTGCCTGAATATTTCAATACTTCAATAAAAGTAGCACATAAACACATAGTGGGGTTTTTCTTCTTTTATCTTTTTTTCCCAGAGTGTGTGTAATGTCATGTAAGTGTGTCCTAGTACTTGTGTTATTTTAAACATCTTAAACCCTCATGGACTCACTCACACCTGATGCTCAGGTTCATAAGAGCTCAGTGCTCAGGCTGCAGGGTGGGCATTTGGATTGAGCGATGGTTAAATCAACCAGAGGCATAAAAAAACACCTCAGAGAGTGTCCGGGGCCTTCAGACTTGCCACGAGCACTTACACAGAAAGTGAAAGCATATCCTCCTGTATGTGAGTGTTTCTGCAGGGTCTGCCTCCCTCTACTGGCCTCACTGATGCACACCTGCAACCAGTCAGCTCATCAGTCTGCTCCCCTGACTTTCATCAACCATCACGCAGTAATTTACCTCAGCTTTTACAAAAAATATTATAATTACTGTATTTTGAGACATCTGTGTCCTAAAACCAACCAGTCTTAATACTTTGCCAGGAGCTTTAGCCCAAAAAATAATTTCTAAAATGTCATTTCACAATTGTGTTAGTTTGTACCCAGATATTCACCTTTTTTCTACAAAGGATGCAGAATAATTCAGACTGAGACGACTTATTTCAAAATGACAATTAAGTTAACATTAACAAACAAGTTTGAAAGTCAGCAAACATGTTCAACTGTTTGTTTGATTGTTTTTGAGAGTTAATCAAAAATGGTTATGTTCACTGGCCACTTTATAAGGTATGCACTGCTAGTTCCAGATTGGACCTCCTTCCCTTCAGAGCTGCCTTAACTCTTCGTAGATGCATCAGGGTGCTGAAACATCCGCAGAGATTCTTCATATCTCCATGACAGCATCACAAAGTCACTGCAGATTTCTCAGCTGCACATATATGATGTCAAACTTCTGCTCCACAACATCCCAAAGGTGCAAACATTTTACGATCTTCTGTTGTATTTTATATATGTATATATGTATCTATGCATACATGTGTATCCATAAATTGAAGAGTGTCTTGCGATAACACTTGTGTGCTATACAAATAAAGACTGATTGACTGATTGATATTGTCCAACTTTGGTGAGCCTGTGCAAATACCAGCCTCAGTCTGCTGTTCTTCACTGACGGAAGTGACACCAGGTGGTCTGCTGCTGCAGCCCTTAGAGATTCAACATGTGCGTTCAGAAAACCATTCCTGCATATCTTGGTTGTAAAGAATACATTTTTGAGTTACTGTTGCCTTTCTTAATACTGTTGATATTTAACAATTACTATATGAGACTGGTTATACTAACACACTTGGTTGTTACTGCCTTTGTCTAAACTGACCAATTTATGGTTCATAACTTAATTAATAAATGTTTATATTCATAATCAGAAATGATCATATTTTATCAATATCCAGATTTCATGCATCAAACCCCAACTGCTCTGTCTCTCCCTTTTTGTATGATAAATATTACAGACACAGTACAGTCTAAATTGCACAAACAGGTTGGCTACATTTGGTGATGGTGCTCAAACTGGCCCAGTGTTTGGGTTTCCTGTCAGTTTCACTCACTTCTCCAACCTGTTTGTGCAATTTTATTAACTATGGAGGGAGAGACATTTTGCTTTTTATGTGGTCATGGTCCCTTTCTGTCTCTCTCTGTCTCCCTCTTAAGTAACATACTTCATGCAAACTCCTGCACCTGTCAGTCACATGACCAGTGCAGGAGGGCTAAAATAGTGTCAGCTTGTGATGAACACTGTGTGGACCTACAGGACCATCACTTTGATTTCTCATCTTTTCAAAACAGACAATATTTTAACCACTTGACAACCTCGGGACAACAGGATATACTTTAACTAGGGCTGTTCGATATGGACCAAAACTTATGTCTCAATACATTCCAGCTGAACAGCGATGATCCATGTATATCCTGATGCAATGCTCTCGTCTTTCTTGCCTCCAGGTTGGAGCTAACAGGGCCATTGGTGTAAGCAAGCAGAGGGTGGGGTGGGGTGGGGTGGGTGGTGGGGGTGTTGAGTTTTTATAAATTTTGCTCTTGAGGAGAGCCAAACACAGTCTGACATTATCCAAAATGGTGGCTTGCTTAATGCTAATTTATCACATCAAACACTATTACCATATAAATTATACTGTCTAATAAATGGAGCTGCAGCATGTGATTGACTTAACAGGTTGTTTTTTTAATATAAAAGTGCAGTTGAATGGTTTCACGTTTTTACTATTTAGCCCCATTCAAGTTCATAATCATTAAAGTTGTTAATGTAAACATTAGCATGATCATACATCTATAGTAACTATCTTTAGCACCATATAGACATGAGGTCCCTCTTGAAAATGAGATGTCACATCTCAAGAGGTCTACCTTTAATACATTTATACTCAACGGAGACAAATATGGTAGGGATGCATTCATAGTCTGGGCGTCCATGAGTCCGTCACTACCATAAATTCTTATTTTCAGTCCTTTGTTTCTGCACCCCCACCCCTCACCTCCCAAAATTATCAGCTGGAAATACATAACTTATAAATTCTCATTTTGATGCTGTTGTATTATTCAGTGTTAATGTAAATATTAGTTAATTACTCTTTTCATGATTATTAATGATTATACTTCTATAAAATTATCACTACAGTCATACAGACATGAGGACCCTCCTGAAAACCAGATGCTGCATCTCAAGAGGCTAACCTCTAATAAATTTATATTCAGCAGAGACAAATATGACGATGACAGGTCTATGATTAGTTTTTGGATCTGTTACTAGCTTTAGTTCTTACTTTAGTCCACTTATCTCCACTTACCTCCCTCCCTTCGCCCACACACCCAACACAGCATCGTGTGGATTTGCTGTTCATCATGAGACTCGGGTCCACATTCAAGATTTCCTGCTGCTAAACATGATTCATCATTGGCTACATGGATTCATGTTGGGTGTTGGATGTATGTATTTATATATATTTGTATTTGTATGCATATGTGTATTTTTATGTACATACTGTATGTGTATGTGCATGTATGTGTATCCATAAAATGAAGAGTTTGTCTTGAGCCTGCTCTCAAGTGTGTTGAGATAACACTTGTTGTGATTTGGTGCTCTACAAATAAAGATTGATTGACTGATTATGCGTATAACTTGACAACTAGAGCAAGACATGGAGCTGCTCAAGTCAGTCTGCAGGTTATTGAGCCTCAGGTTACTGGATTTGAATGTGGGCTTCATTACCTCTGCCAGGGATTTTATGTTTTTGCTGGCATTTGTTAGTTTATTTTTTTAACAAGATAATTTAATAAGTTATGAATGGAAATTTATTATATTTTCAGGACAGGTCAGAAATGGGCAAAGAAACAACCGGTTAGATGTTGGTGGTAATCTGAATGCTGGTGAGGATTCAGGGTTTTTTTTATTATTTATTAAAAGTATGAGACAGAGTAGTTTGTGACATTTTTGCTAATAACTCAGTAAGATCTCAACAGATTTTCATGACATTTTAGGGAATGTTGGTTATAGCACAAGCAAGTGAGTAGATTTTGGTGGTGATCTGAATCATAGTGTGGACCCTGGATTTTTTTAAGTATTTGTCAACACTGTGAGATAGGGAAGTCTCCCACATTTTTGGCATAACTGTCTTGAAAGTGTTGGAAATGCTTTGGCAGAAGTTTGTGTTCTCGGATCACTTCTACTTCAATAATCATGAATCACAGACTTATTTATCACAGGACATGGTTATAATTAATATTGCTATTTTGTGGCTAAAGTTGAGAAAAATTTAACTATTGATCCAAGTATTCCTGAACTCTTTATCTGGATGTTAATAAAATAACTGCCAAAATGTATGTTAAAGAAGGTGTCCTGCATTCTTTTGCTCTTGAGAAAAGTTAAAGGGGAGTTTCATTGCGATCAGATGGCTGTCAGAAATAATTTCAGGGCCTGTGTGTCCTCGGGTGCTAATGTCCTCTGCCCTATCTTTGTCTTGCTCTCCCCCACTGAATTCGAGCTGCTCTGTCATCTTTTTCTCATGCAGATTTGCTGCTGCAGGTTGTCCCTCCTGCTGCTGACTCTCCTGCTGTGTATTAGCATGAGATCAAACCTCATTGTGATGCTGCAGATTGCAAAATGCCCATTTCCACCTCTGATTGTCGTCACTGGTTTAAAGAGGGGGATGATTAGCCGAGCAGGAGAAGGGGGATGGGGCTAGACCTGGTTTAACTCCGACATAAAGGGCTGGAATTAAATGTCAGATATAGGAATTAAAAATCGCAAAAATGTATATATAGTGTAGATATATATCATATTCTTCATTTCTGACAGTCACTGTAGATCAGTGCTACATAGACATGGACATATTCACTGTAGATCAGTGGAACATAGACTCTGACATATTCACTGTAGATAAGTGCTACATAGACTCTGACATATTCGATGTAGATCAGTGTCACATAGACATGGACATATTCACTGTAGATCAGTGTTACATAGACTCTGACATATTCACTGTAGATAAGTGCTACATAGACTCTGACATATTCACTGTAGATAAGGGTTACATAGACTGATATATTCACTGTAGATCAGTGCTACATAGACTCTGACATATTCACTGTAGATCAGTGTTACATAGACTCTGACATATTCACTGTAGATCAGTGTTACATAGACTCTGAAATATTCACTGTAGATCAGTGCTACATAGACTCTGACATATTCACTGTAGATCAGTGTTACATAGACATGGACATATTCACTGTACATCAGTGTTCCATAGACTCTGACATATTCACTGTAGATCAGTGCTACATAGACTCTGACATATTCACTGTAGATCAGTGCTACATAGACTCTGACATATTCACTGTACATCAGTGTTACATAGACATGTACATATTCACTGTAGATCAGTGGTAAATAGACTCTGACATATTCACTGTAGATCAGTGTTACATAGACTCTGAAATATTCACTGTAGATCAGTGTTACATAGACTCTGACATATTCACTGTAGATCAGTGTTACATAGACATGGACATATTCACTGTAGATGAGTGTTACATAAACATGGACATATTCACTGTAGATCAGTGTTACATAGACTCTGACATATTCACTGTAGATCAACATTACATAGACTCTGACATATTCACTGTAGATCAGTGTTACAAAGACTCTGACATGTTCACTGTAGATCAACATTACATAGACTCTGACATATTCACTGTAGATCAGTGTTACATAGACTCTGACATATTCACTGTAGATCAGTGTTCCATGGACTCTGACATATTCACTGTAGATCAGTGTTACACAGACTCTGACATATTCACTGTAGATCAGTGTTACATAAATTCTGACATATTCACTGTAGATCAGTGTTACATAGACTCTGACATATACACTGTAGATCAGTGTTACATAAACTCTGACATATTCACTGTTGATCAGCGTTACATAGATACTGACATATTCACTGTAGATCAGTGTTAGATAGACATGGACATATTCACTGTAGTTCAGTGTTACATAGACTCTGCCATAGACTCTGACATATTCACTGCAGATCAGTGTTACGTAGACTCTGACATATTCACTGTAGATCAGTGCTACATAGACTCTGACATATTCAGTGTAGATCAGCGTTACATGGACACTGACACATTCACTGTTGAACAGCGCTACATAGACTCTGACATATTCACTGTAGATCAGTGCTACATAGACTCTGACATATTCACTGTAGATCAGCGTTACATGGACTCTGACATATTCACCGTTGAACAGCGCTAGATATACTCTGACATATTCACTGTAGATCAGTGTTACATAGACTCTGACATATTCACTGTTGATCAGCGTTACATAGACTCTGACATATTCACTGTAGATCAGCGTTACATGGACTCTGACATATTCACTGTTGAACAGCGCTAGATAGACTCTGACATATTCACTGTAGATCAGTGTTACATAGACTCTGACATATTCACTGTAGGTCAGTATTACAAAGACTCTGACATATTCACTGTAGATCCGTGATACATAGATTCTGACATATTCACTGTAGATCAGTGATACATAGACTCTGACATAGGCTCTGACATATTCACTGTAGATCAGTGTTACATAGACATGTACATATTAACTGTTGATCAGCGTTACATAGACTCTGACATATTCACTGCAGATCAGTGTTACATAGACTCTGACATATTCACTGTAGATCAGTGTTAGATAGACATGGACATTTTCACTGTAGATCAGTGCTACATAGACTCTGCCATAGACTCTGACATATTCACTGCAGATCAGTGTTACATAGACTCTGACATATTCACTGTAGATCAGTGCTACATAGACTCTGACATATTCACTGTAGATCAGTGCTACATAGACTCTGACATATTGACTGTAGATCAGTGCTAAATAGATTCTGACATATTCACTGTAGATCAGTGCTACATAGACTCTGACATATTCACTGTAGATCAGTGCTACATAGACATGGACATATTCACTGTAGATAAGTGCTACATTAACTCTGACATATTCACTGTAGATCAGTGTTACATAGACTCTGACATATTCACTGTAGGTCAGTGCTACATAGCCTCTGACATATTCACTGTAGATCAGTGCTACATAGACTCTGACATATTCACTGTAGATCAGTGTTACATAGACTTTGATATATTCACTGTAGATCAATGTTACATAGACTCTGCCATAGACTCTGACATATTCACTGTAGGTCAGTGTTACATAGACTCTGACATATTCACTGTAGATCAGTGCTACATAGACTCTGACATATTCACTGTAGATCAGCAGTACATGGACTCTGACATATTCACTGTTGAACAGCGCTACATAGACTCTGACATATTCACTGTAGATCAGTGTTACATAGACTCTGACATATTCACTGTTGATCAGCGTTACATAGACTCTGACATTTTCACTGTAGATCAGTGTTACATAGACATGGACATATTCACTGTAGATCAGTGTTACATAGACTCTGCTTTAGACTCTGACATATTCACTGCAGATCAGTGTTACATAGACTCTGACATATTCACTGAGGTTCAGTGCTACATAGACTGACATATTCACTGTAGATCAGTGTTACAAAGACATGGACATATTCACTGTAGATCAGTGTTACATGGACTCTGACATATTCACTGTAGATCAGTGCTACATAGACTCTGACATATTCACTGTAGATCAGTGCTACATAGACTGACATATTCACTGTAGATCAGTGTTACAAAGACATGGACATATTCACTGTAGATCAGTGTTACATGGACTCTGACATATTCACTGTAGATCAGTGCTACATAGACTCTGACAGATTCACTGTAGATCAGTGTTACATAGACTCTGACATATTCACTGTAGATCAATGTTACATAGACATGGACATATTCACTGTAGATCAGCGTTACATGGACTCTGACATATTCACCATTGAACAGCGCTAGATAGACTCTGACATATTCACTGTAGATCAGTGTTACATAGACTCTGACATATTCACTGTTGATCAGCGTTACATAGACTCTGACATATTCACTGTAGATCAGCGTTACATGGACTCTGACATATTCACTGTTGAACAGCGCTAGATAGACTCTGACATATTCACTGTAGATCAGTGTTACATAGACTCTGACATATTCACTGTAGGTCAGTATTACAAAGACTCTGACATATTCACTGTAGATCCGTGATACATAGATTCTGACATATTCACTGTAGATCAGTGATACATAGACTCTGACATAGACTCTGACATATTCACTGTAGATCAGTGTTACATAGACATGTACATATTAACTGTTGATCAGCGTTACATAGACTCTGACATATTCACTGCAGATCAGTGTTACATAGACTCTGACATATTCACTGTAGATCAGTGTTAGATAGACATGGACATTTTCACTGTAGATCAGTGCTACATAGACTCTGCCATAGACTCTGACATATTCACTGCAGATCAGTGTTACATAGACTCTGACATATTCACTGTAGATCAGTGCTACATAGACTCTGACATATTCACTGTAGATCAGTGCTACATAGACTCTGACATATTGACTGTAGATCAGTGCTAAATATATTCTGACATATTCACTGTACATCAGTGCTACATAGACTCTGACATATACACTGTAGATCAGTGCTACATAGACATGGACATATTCACTGTAGATAAGTGCTACATTAACTCTGACATATTCACTGTAGATCAGTGTTACATAGACTCTGACATATTCACTGTAGGTCAGTGCTACATAGCCTCTGACATATTCACTGTAGATCAGTGCTACATAGACTCTGACATATTCACTGTAGATCAGTGTTACATAGACTTTGATATATTCACTGTAGATCAATGTTACATAGACTCTGCCATAGACTCTGACATATTCACTGTAGGTCAGTGTTACATAGACTCTGACATATTCACTGTAGATCAGTGCTACATAGACTCTGACATATTCACTGTAGATCAGCAGTACATGGACTCTGACATATTCACTGTTGAACAGCGCTACATAGACTCTGACATATTCACTGTAGATCAGTGTTACATAGACTCTGACATATTCACTGTTGATCAGCGTTACATAGACTCTGACATTTTCACTGTAGATCAGTGTTAGATAGACATGGACATATTCACTGTAGATCAGTGTTACATAGACTCTGCTTTAGACTCTGACATATTCACTGCAGATCAGTGTTACATAGACTCTGACATATTCACTGAGGTTCAGTGCTACATAGACTGACATATTCACTGTAGATCAGTGTTACAAAGACATGGACATATTCACTGTAGATCAGTGTTACATGGACTCTGACATATTCACTGTAGATCAGTGCTACATAGACTCTGACATATTCACTGTAGATCAGTGTTACATAAACTCTGACATATTCACTGTAGATCAGTGTTACATAGACTCTGACAAATTCACTGTAGATCAGCATTACATAGACTCTGACATATTCACTGAATATGAGTGCTACACAGACTCTGACGTATTCACTGTCGATCAGTGCAACATAAACTCTGACATATTCACTGTAGATCAGTGTTACATAGACTCTGACATATTCACAGTAGATAAGTGCGACATAGACTCTGACATATTCACTGTAGATCAGTGCTACATAGACATGGACATATTCACTGTAGATCAGTGCTGAATAGATTCTGACATATTCACTGTAGATCAGTGCTACATAGACTCTGACATATTCACTGTAGATCAGTGCTACATAGACATGGACATATTCACTGTAGATCAGTGTTACATAGACTCTGACAAATTCACTGTAGATCAGCATTACATAGACTCTGACATATTCACTGAAGATGAGTGCTACACAGACTCTGACATATTCACTGTAGATCAGTGCTACATAAACTCTGACATATTCACTGTAGATCAGTGTTACATAGACTCTGACATATTCACTGTAGATAAGTGCTACATAGACTCTGACATATTCACTGTACATCAGTGCTACATAGACATGGACATATTAACTGTACATCAGTGCTACATAGATTCTGACATATACACTGTAGATCAGTGTAACATAGACTCTGACATATTCACTGTAGATCAGTGTAACATAAACTCTGACATATTCACTGTAGATCAGTGTTACATGGACTCTGACATACTCACTGTAGATCAGTGCTACATAGACATGAACATATTGACTGTAGATCAGTGTTACGTAGACTCTGACAAATTCACTGTAGATCAGCATTACATAGACTCTGACATATTCACTGCAGATCAGTGTTACATAGACTCTGACATATTCACTGAGGTTCAGTGCTACATAGACTGACATATTCACTGTAGGTCAGTGTTACATAGACATGGACATATTCACTGTAGATCAGTGTTACATGGACTCTGACATATTCACTGTAGATCAGTGCTACATAGACTCTGACATATTCACTGTAGATCAGTGTTACATAGACTCTGACGTATTCACTGTAGATAAGTGCTACATAGACTTTGACATATTCACTGGAGATCAGTGTTACATAGAATCTGACATATTCACTGTAGATCAGTGCTGCATAGACTCTGACATATTCACTGTAGATCAGTGTTACATAGACTCTGACAAATTCACTGTAGATCAGCATTACATAGACTGTGACATATTCACTGAAGATGAGTGCTACACAGACTCTGACGTATTCACTGTAGATCAGTGCAACATAAACTCTGACATATTCACTGTAGATAAGTGTGACATAGACTCGGACATATTCACTGTAGATCAGTGCTACATAGACTCTGACATATTCACTGTAGATCAGTGCTACATAGATTCTGACATATTCACTGTAGAACAGTGCTACATAGACTCTGACATATTCACTGTAGATCACTCCTACATAGAATCTGACATATTCACTGTAGATCAGTGTTACATAGACTCTGACAAATTCACTGTAGATCAGCATTACATAGACTCTGACATATTCACTGAAGATGAGTGCTACACAGACTCTGACGTATTCACTGTAGATCAGTGCTACATAAACTCTGACATATTCACTGTAGATCAGTGTTACATAGACTCTGACAAATTCACTGTAGATAAGTGCTACATAGACTCTGACATATTCACTGTACATCAGTGCTACATAGACATGGACATATTCACTGTACATCAGTGCTACATAGATTCTGACATATTCACTGTAGATCAGTGCTACATAGACTCTGACATATTCACTGTAGATCAGTGCTACATAGACATGGAAATATTCACTGTAGATCAGTGTTACATAGACTCTGACATACTCACTGTAGATCAGTGTTACATAGACTCTGACATATTCACTGTAGATCAGTGTTACATGGACTCTGACATACTCACTGTAGATCAGTGCTACATAGACATGAACATATTGACTGTAGATCAGTGTTACATAGACTCTGACAAATTCACTGTAGATCAGCATTACATAGACTCTGACATATTCACTGTTGATCAGTGTTACATAGACTCCTACATATTCACTGTAGATCAGTGTTAAATAGACTCTGACATATTCACTGTAGATCAGTGTTACATAGACTCCTACATATTCACTGTAGATCAGTGTTAAATAGACTCTGACATATTCACTGTAGCTCAGTGTTACATAGACTCTGATATATTTACTGTAGATCACCGCTACATAGACTCTGACATATTCACTGTAGATCAGTGCTACATAAACTCTGACATATTAACTGTAGATCCGTGTTACATAGACTCTGACATATTCACTGTAGGTCAGTGTTACATAGACTCTGACATATTCACTGTAGATCCGTGTTACATAGACTCTGACATATTCACTGTAGGTCAGTGCTACATAAACACTGACATATTCACTGTAGATCAGTGTTACATAGACTATGACATATTCACTGTAGATCAATGTTACATAGACATGGACATATTCACTGTAGATCAGTGTTACATAGACTCTGACGTATTCACTGTAGATAAGTGCTACATAGACTTTGACATATTCAATGTAGATCAGTGTTACATAGACTGTGATATATTCACTGTAGATCACCGCTACATAGACTCTGACATATTCACTGTAGATCAGTGAGACATAAGCTCTAACATATTCACTGTAGATCAGTGTTACATAGACTCTGACCTATTCACTTTAGATAAGTGTTACATAGACTCTGACATATTCACTGTAGATCATTGCTACATAGACATGGTCATATTCACTGTACATCAGTTTAACATTGACTCTGACATTTTTACTGTAGATCAGTGCTACATAGACATGGACATATTCACTGTATATCAGTGTTACATAGACTCTGACATATTCACTGTAGATCAGTGCTACATAGACTCTGACATAATCACTGTAGATCAGTGTTACATAGACTCTGACATATTCACTGTAGATCAGTGTTCCATAGACTCTGACATATTCACTGTAGATAAGTGTTACACAGACTCTGACATATTCACTGTAGATCAGTGTTACATATATTCTGACATATTCACTGTAGATGAGTGTTACATAGTCTCTGACATATTCACTGTTGATCAGCGTTACATAGACTCTGACATATTCACTGTAGATCAGTGTTAGATAGACATGGACATATTCACTGTAGATCAGTGTTACATAGACTCTGCCATAGACTCCTACATATTCACTGCAGATCAGTGTTACATAGACTCTGACATATTCACTGTAGATCAGTGCTACATAGACTCTGACATATTCACTGTAGATCAGCGTTACATGGACTCTGACATATTCACTGTTGAACAGCGCTACATAGACTCTGACATATTCACTGTAGATCAGTGCTACATAGACTCTGACATATTCACTGTTGAACAGCACTAGATAGACTCTGACATATTCACTGTAGATCAGTGTTACATAGACTCTGACATAGTCACTGTTGATCAGCGTTACATAGACTCTGACATATTCACTGTAGATCAGCGTTACATGGACTCTGACATATTCACTGTTGAACAGCGCTTGATAGACCCTGACATATTCACTGTAGATCAGTGTTACATAGACTCTGACATATTCACTGTTGATCAGCGTTACATAGACTCTGCCATAGACTCTGACATATTCACTGCAGATCAGTGTTACATAGACTCTATCATATTCACTGTAGATCAGTGCTACATAGACTCTGACATATTCACTGTAGATCAGTGCTACATAGACTCTGACATATTCACTGTAGATCAGTTTTACATAGACTCTGACATATTCACTTTAGATCAGTTTTACATAGACTCTGACATATTCCCTGTAGATCAGTGCTACATAGACTCTGACATATTCACTGTAGATACGTGCTACATAAACACTGACATATTCACTGTAGATCAGTGTTACATAGACTCTGACATATTCACTGTAGGTCAGTGCTACATAGACTCTGACATATTCACTGTAGATCAGTGCTACATAGACTCTGACATATTCACTGTAGATCAGTGTTACATAGACTGTGATATATTCACTGTAGATCACCGCTACATATACTCTGACATATTCATTGTAGATCAGTGCTACATAAACTCTGACATATTCACTGTAGATCAGTGTTACATAGACTCTGACATATTCACTGTAGATCCGTGTTACATAGACTCTGACATATTCACTGTAGATCAATGTTACATAGACATGGACATATTCACTGTAGATCACCACTACATAGACTCTGACATATTCACTGTAGATCAGTGTTACATAGACTCTGACATATTCACTGTAGGTCAGTGTTACATAGACTCTGACATATTCACTGTGGATCCGTGTTACATAGACTCTGACTTATTCACTGTAGGTCAGTGCTACATAAACACTGACATATTCACTGTAGATCAGTGTTACATAGACTATGACATATTCACTGTAGATCAGTGTTACACAGACTCTGACATATTCACTGTAGATCAGTGTTACATAAATTCTGACGTATTCACTGTAGATGAGTATAACATATTCTCTGACATATTCACTGTAGATCAGTGTTACATAGACTCTGACATATTCACTGTAGATCAGTGATACAAAGACTCTGACATATTCACTGTAGATCCGTGATACATAGACTCTGACATTTTCACTGTAGAAAAATGTTACATAGGTTCTGACATATTCACTGTAGATCAGTGATACATAGACTCTGACATAGACTCTCACATATTCACTGTAGATCAGTGTTACGTAGACTCTGACATATTCACTGTAGATCAGTGTTACATAGACATGTACATATTAACTGTTGATCAGCGTTACATAGACTCTGACATATTCACTGCAGATCAGTGTTACATAGACTCTGACATATTCACTGTAGGTCAGTGTTACATAGACTCTGACATATTCACTGTAGATAAGTGTTACATAGACTCTGACATATTCACTGTAGATAAGTGTTACATAGACTCTGACATATTCACTGTAGATCAGTGTTACATAGACTCTGACATATTCACTGTAGATCAGTTTTACATAGACTCTGAAATATTCACTGTAGATCAGTGTAACATAGACATGGACATATTCACTGTAGATCAGTGTTACATAGACTCTGACATATTCAATGTAGATCAGTGTTACATAGACATGAACATATTCACTGTAGATCAGTGCTACATAGACTCTGACATATTCACTGTAGATCAGCGTTACATGGACTCTGACATATTCACTGTTGAACAGCGCTACATAGACTCTGACATATTCACTGTAGATCAGTGCTACATAGACTCTGACATATTCACTGTTGAACAGCACTAGATAGACTCTGACATATTCACTGTAGATCAGTGTTACATAGACTCTGACATAGTCACTGTTGATCAGCGTTACATAGACTCTGACATATTCACTGTAGATCAGCGTTACATGGACTCTGACATATTCACTGTTGAACAGCGCTTGATAGACCCTGACATATTCACTGTAGATCAGTGTTACATAGACTCTGACATATTCACTGTTGATCAGCGTTACATAGACTCTGCCATAGACTCTGACATATTCACTGCAGATCAGTGTTACATAGACTCTATCATATTCACTGTAGATCAGTGCTACATAGACTCTGACATATTCACTGTAGATCAGTGCTACATAGACTCTGACATATTCACTGTAGATCAGTTTTACATAGACTCTGACATATTCACTTTAGATCAGTTTTACATAGACTCTGACATATTCCCTGTAGATCAGTGCTACATAGACTCTGACATATTCACTGTAGATACGTGCTACATAAACACTGACATATTCACTGTAGATCAGTGTTACATAGACTCTGACATATTCACTGTAGGTCAGTGCTACATAGACTCTGACATATTCACTGTAGATCAGTGCTACATAGACTCTGACATATTCACTGTAGATCAGTGTTACATAGACTGTGATATATTCACTGTAGATCACCGCTACATATACTCTGACATATTCATTGTAGATCAGTGCTACATAAACTCTGACATATTCACTGTAGATCAGTGTTACATAGACTCTGACATATTCACTGTAGATCCGTGTTACATAGACTCTGACATATTCACTGTAGATCAATGTTACATAGACATGGACATATTCACTGTAGATCACCACTACATAGACTCTGACATATTCACTGTAGATCAGTGTTACATAGACTCTGACATATTCACTGTAGGTCAGTGTTACATAGACTCTGACATATTCACTGTAGATCCGTGTTACATAGACTCTGACTTATTCACTGTAGGTCAGTGCTACATAAACACTGACATATTCACTTTACATCAGTGTTACATAGACTATGACATATTCACTGTAGATCAGTGTTACACAGACTCTGACATATTCACTGTAGATCAGTGTTACATAAATTCTGACGTATTCACTGTAGATGAGTATAACATATTCTCTGACATATTCACTGTAGATCAGTGTTACATAGACTCTGACATATTCACTGTAGATCAGTGATACAAAGACTCTGATATATTCACTGTAGATCCGTGATACATAGACTCTGACATTTTCACTGTAGAAAAATGTTACATAGGTTCTGACATATTCACTGTAGATCAGTGATACATAGACTCTGACATAGACTCTCACATATTCACTGTAGATCAGTGTTACGTAGACTCTGACATATTCACTGTAGATCAGTGTTACATAGACATGTACATATTAACTGTTGATCAGCGTTACATAGACTCTGACATATTCACTGCAGATCAGTGTTACATAGACTCTGACATATTCACTGTAGGTCAGTGTTACATAGACTCTGACATATTCACTGTAGATAAGTGTTACATAGACTCTGACATATTCACTGTAGATAAGTGTTACATAGACTCTGACATATTCACTGTAGATCAGTGTTACATAGACTCTGACATATTCACTGTAGATCAGTTTTACATAGACTCTGAAATATTCACTGTAGATCAGTGTAACATAGACATGGACATATTCACTGTAGATCAGTGTTACATAGACTCTGACATATTCAATGTAGATCAGTGTTACATAGACATGAACATATTCACTGCAGATCAGTGTTACATAGACTCTGACATATTCACTGAAGATCAGTGTTACATAGACATGGACATATTCACTGTAGATCAGTGTTACATAGACTCTGACATATTCACTGTAGATAAGTGTTACATAGACTCTGACATATTCACTGCAGATCAGTGTTACATAGACTCTGACATATTCACTGTAGATCAGTTTTACACAGACTCTGATATATTCACTGTAGATCATGTTACATAGACATGGACATATTCACTGTAGATCAGTGTTACATAGACTCTGACATATTCCCTGTAGATATGTGTTACATAGACTCTGACATATTCACTGTAGATATGTGTTACATAGACTCTGACATATTCACTGTAGATCAGTGTTACATAGACTCTGACATATTCACTGTAGATCAGTTTTACATAGACTCTGAAATATTCACTGTAGATCAGTGTAACATAGACATGGACATATTCACTGTAGATCAGTGTTACATAGACATGGACATATTCAATGTAGATCAGTGTTACATAGACATGGACATATTCACTGTAGATCAATATTACATACACTCTGACATATTCACTGTAGATCAGTGTTACATAGACTCTGACATATTCACTGTAGATCAATGTTACATAGACATGGACATATTCACTGTAGGTCAGTGTTACATAGACTCTGACATAGACTCTGAGATACTCACTGTAGATCAGCATAACATAGACATGGACATATTCACTGTTAATCAGTGTTACATAGACTCTGACATATTCACTGTAGATCACTTTTACATAGACTCTGACATATTCACTGTAGATCAGTGTTACATAGACATGGACATATTCACTGTAGATCAGTGTTACATAGACTGTGACATATTCAATGTAGATCAGTGTTACATTCACATGGACATATTCACTGCAGATCAGTGTTACATAGACTCTGACATATTCACTGCAGATCAGTGTTGCATAGACATGGACAGATTCACTGTAGGTCAGTGTTACATAGACTCTGACATATTGACTGTAGATAAATGTTACATAGACTCTAACATATTCACTGTAGATCAGTGTTACATAGACTCTGACATATTCACTGTAGATCACTTTTACATAGACTCTGACATATTCACTGTAGATCAGTGTAACATAGACATGGACATATTCACTGTAGATCAGTGTTACATAGACTGTGACATATTCAATGTAGATCAGTGTTACATTCACATGGACATATTCACTGCAGATCAGTGTTACATAGACTCTGACATATTCACTGCAGATCAGTGTTGCATAGACATGGACAGATTCACTGTAGGTCAGTGTTACATAGACTCTGACAAATTGACTGTTGATAAATGTTACATAGACTCTGACATATTCACTGTAGATAAGTGTTACATAGACTTTGACATATTCACTGTAGATCAGTTTTACATAGAATCTGATATATTCACTGTACATCAGTGTTACATGGACATGTACATATTCACTGTACATCAGTGTTACATAGACTCTGACATATTCACTGTAGATCAGTGTTACATAGACTCTGACATATTCACTGTAGATCAGTGTTACATAGACTCTGCCATAGACTCTGACATATTCACTGCAGATCAGTGTTACATAGACTCTGACATATTCACTGTAGATCCGGGGTACATAGACTCTGACATATTCACTGTAGATCAATGTTACATAGACATGGACATATTCACCGTAGATCACCGCTACATAGACTCTGACATATTCACTGTAGATCAGTGATACATAGACTCTGACACATTCACTGTAGATCAGTGTTACATAGACTCTGACATATTCACTGTACATCAGTGTAACATAGACTCTGACACATTCACTGTAGATCAGTGTTACATAGACTTTGACATATTCACTGTAGATCAGTGATACATAGACTCTGACATATTCACTGTAGATAAGTGTTCCATAGACTCTGACATATTCCCTGTAGATCAGTGATACATAGACTCTGACAATTTCACTGTAGATCAGTGAAACATAGACTCTGACATAGACTCTGACATATTCACTGTAGATCAGTGTTACTTAGACTCTGACATATTCACTGTAGATCAGTGTTACATAGACATTGACATATTCACTGTAGATCAGTGTTACATAGACTCTGACATAGACTCTGAGATACTCACTGTAGATCAGCGTAACATAGACATGGACATATTCACTGTTAATCAGTGTTACATAGACTCTAACATATTCACTGTAGATCAGTGTTACATAGACTGTGACATATTTTCTGTAGATCAGTGTTACATAGTTTCTGACATATTCACTGTAGATCAGTGTTACATAGACATGGACATATTCACTGTAGATCAGTGTTACATAGACTCTGAGATATTCAATGTAGATCAGTGTTACATAGACATGGACATATTCACTGCAAATCAGTGTTACATAGACTCTGACATATTCACTGCAGATCAGTGTTACATAGACATGGACATATTCACTGTAGGTCAGTGTTACATAGACATGGACATATTCACTGTAGATAAGTGTTACATATACTCTGACATATTCACTGTTGATAAGTGTTACATAGACTCTGACATATTCACTTAAGATCAGTGTTACATAGACTCTGACATATTCACTGTAGATCAGTTTAACATAGACTCTGACATATTCACTGTAGATCAGTGTTACATAGACATGGACATATTCACTGTAGATGAGTGTTACATAGACTCTGACATATTCAATGTAGATCAGTGTTACATAGACATGCACATATTCACTGTAGATAAGTGTTACATAGACTCTGACATATTCAATGTAGATCAGTGTTACATAGACATGGACATATTCACTGCAGATCAGTGTTACATAGACTCTGACATATTCACTGCAGATCAGTGTTACATAGACATGGACATATTCACTGTAGGTCAGTGTTACATAGACTCTGACATATTCACTGTAGATCAGTGTTACATAGACTCTGACATATTCAATGTAGATCAGTGTTACATAGACATGGACATATTCACTGTAGGTCAATATTACAAACACTCTGACATATTCACTGTAGATCAGTGATACATAGACTCTGACATATTCATTGTAGATCAGTGTTACATAGACTCTGACATATTCCCTGTTAATCAGTGATACATAGACTCTGACAGAGACTCTGACATATTCACTGTAGATCAGTGTTACATAGACTCTGACATATTCCCTGTTAATCAGTGATACATAGACTCTGACAGAGACTCTGACATATTCACTGTAGATCAGTGGTACATAGACATGGACATATTCACTGTAGGTCAGTGTTACATAGACTCTGACAAAGTCTCTGAGATACTCACTGTAGATCAGCGTAACATAGACATGGACATATTCACTGTTAATCAGTGTTACATACACTCTAACATATTCACTGTAGATCAGTGTTACATAGACTCTGACATATTCACTGTAGATCAATGTTACATAGACTCTGACATATTCACTGTAGATCAGTGTAACATAGACATGGACATATTCACTGTAGATCAGTGTTACATAGACTGTGACATATTCAATGTAGATCAGTGTTACATTCACATGGACATATTCACTGCAGATCAGTGTTACATAGACTCTGACATATTCACTGCAGATCAGTGTTGCATAGACATGGACAGATTCACTGTAGGTCAGTGTTACATAGACTCTGACATATTCACTGTAGATGAGTGTTACATAGACTCTGACATATTCACTGTAGATAAGTGTTACATAGACTCTGACATATTCACTGTAGATCAGTTTTACATAGACTCTGATATATTCACTGTACATCAGTGTTACATAGACATGTACATATTCACTGTACATCAGTGTTACATAGACTCTGACATATTCACTGTAGATCAGTGTTACATAGACTCTGACATTTTCACTGTATATCAGTGTTACATAGACTCTGCCATAGACTCTGACATATTATCACTGCAGATCAGTGTTACATAGACTCTGACATATTCACTGTAGATCCGTGTTACATAGACATGGACATATTCACTGTAGATCAATGTTACATAGACATGGACATATTCACCGTAGATCACCGCAACATAGACTCTGACATATTCACTGTAGATCAGTGATACATAGACTCTGACACATTCACTGTAGATCAGTGTTACATAGACTCTGACATATTCACTGTACATCAGTGTAACATAGACTCTGACACATTCACTGTCGATCAGTGTTACATAGACTCTGACATATTCACTGTAGATCAGTGATACATAGACTCTGACATATTCACTGTAGATAAGTGTTCCATAGACTCTGACATATTCCCTGTAGATCAGTGATACATAGACTCTGACAATTTCACTGTAGATCAGTGTTACATAGACTATGTGATATTCACTGTAGATCAATGTTACATAGACATGGACATATTCACTGTAGATCAGTGTTACATAGACTCTGACATATTCAATGTAGATCAGTGTTACATAGACATGCACATATTCACTGTAGATAAGTGTTACATAGACTCTGACATATTCAATGTAGATCAGTGTTACATAGACATGGACATATTCACTGCAGATCAGTGTTACATAGACTCTGACATATTCACTGCAGATCAGTGTTACATAGACATGGACATATTCACTGTAGGTCAGTGTTACATAGACTCTGACATATTCACTGTAGATCAGTGTTACATAGACTCTGACATATTCAATGTAGATCAGTGTTACATAGACATGGACATATTCACTGTAGGTCAATATTACATACACTCTGACATATTCACTGTAGATCAGTGATACATAGACTCTGACATATTCACTGTAGATAAGTGTTCCATAGACTCTGACATATTCCCTGTTAATCAGTGATACATAGACTCTGACATAGACTCTGACATATTCACTGTAGATCAGTGTTACATAGACTCTGACATATTCACTGTAGATCAGTTTTACATAGACTCTGAAATATTCACTGTAGATCAGTGTAACATAGACATGGACATATTCACTGTAGATCAGTGTTACATAGACATGGACATATTCAATGTAGATCAGTGTTACATAGACATGGACATATTCACTGTAGATCAATATTACATACACTCTGACATATTCACTGTAGATCAGTGTTACATAGACTCTGACATATTCACTGTAGATAAGTGTTCCATAGACTCTGACATATTCCCTGTTTATCAGTGATACATAGACTCTGACATAGACTCTGACATATTCACTGTAGATCAGTGTTACATAGACTCTGACATATTCACTGTAGATCAATGTTACAAAGACATGGACATATTCACTGTAGGTCAGTGTTACATAGACTCTGACATAGACTCTAAGATACTCACTGTAGATCAGCGTAACATAGACATGGACATATTCACTGTTAATCAGTGTTACATAGACTCTAACATATTCACTGTAGATCAGTGTTACATACACTCTGACATATTCACTGTAGATCACTTTTACATAGACTCTGACATATTCACTGTAGATCAGTGTTACATAGACATGGACATATTCACTGTAGATGAGTGTTACATAGACTCTGACATATTCACTGTAGATCCGTGTTACATTCACATGGACATATTCACTGCAGATCAGTGTTACATAGACTCTGACATATTCACTGCAGATCAGTGTTGCATAGACATGGACAGATTCACTGTAGGTCAGTGTTACATAGACTCTGACATATTCACTGTAGATAAATGTTACATAGACTCTGACATATTCACTGTAGATAAGTGTTACATAGACTTTGACATATTCACTGTAGATCAGTTTTACATAGAATCTGATATATTCACTGTACATCAGTGTTACATGGACATGTACATATTCACTGTACATCAGTGTTAGATAGACTCTGACATATTCACTGTAGATCAGTGCTACATAGACTCTGACATATTCACTGTAGATCAGTGTTACATAGACTCTGCCATAGACACTGACATATTCACTGCAGATCAGTGTTACATAGACTCTGACATATTCACTGTAGATCCGTGTTACATAGACTCTGACATATTCACTGTAGATCAATGTTACATAGACATGGACATATTCACCGTAAATCACCGCTACATAGACTCTGACATATTCACTGTAGATCAGTGATACATAGACTCTGACACATTCACTGTAGATCAGTGTTACATAGACTCTGACATATTCACTGTAGAACAGTGTAACATAGACTCTGACACATTCACTGTAGATCAGTGTTACATAGACTCTGACATATTCACTGTAGATCAGTGATACATAGACTCTGACATATTCACTGTAGATAAGTGTTCCATAGACTCTGACATATTCACTGTAGATCAGCGTAACATAGACATGGACATATTCACTGTTAATCAGTGTTACATAGACTCTAACATATTCACTGTAGATCAGTGTTACATAGACTCTGACATAGACTCTGAGATACTCACTGTAGATCAGCGTAACATAGACATGGACATATTCACTGTTAATCAGTGTTACATAGACTCTAACATATTCACTGTAGATCAGTGTTACATAGACTCTGACATATTCACTGTAGATCAGTGTTACATAGACTCTGACATATTCACTGTAGATCAGTGTTACATAGACATGGACATATTCACTGTAGATCAGTGTTACATAGACTCTGAGATATTCAATGTAGATCAGTGTTACATAGACTTGGACATATTCACTGCAAATCAGTGTTACATAGACTCTGACATATTCACTGCAGATCAGTGTTACATAGACATGGACATATTCACTGTAGGTCAGTGTTACATAGACATGGACATATTCACTGTAGATAAGTGTTACATATACTCTGACATATTCACTGTTGATAAGTGTTACATAGACTCTGACATATTCACTTAAGATCAGTGTTACATAGACTCTGACATATTCACTGTAGATCAGTTTAACATAGACTCTGACATATTCACTGTAGATCAGTGTTACATAGACTCTGACATATTCACTGTAGATGAGTGTTACATAGACTCTGACATATTCAATGTAGATCAGTGTTACATAGACATGCACATATTCACTGTAGATAAGTGTTACATAGACTCTGACATATTCAATGTAGATCAGTGTTACATAGACATGGACATATTCACTGCAGATCAGTGTTACATAGACTCTGACATACTCACTGCAGATCAGTGTTACATAGACATGGACATATTCACTGTAGGTCAGTGTTACATAGACTCTGACATATTCACTGTAGATCAGTGTTACATAGACTCTGACATATTCAATGTAGATCAGTGTTACATAGACATGGACATATTCACTGTAGGTCAATATTACATACACTCTGACATATTCACTGTAGATCAGTGATACATAGACTCTGACATATTCACTGTAGATAAGTGTTCCATAGACTCTGACATATTCCCTGTTAATCAGTGATACATAGACTCTGACATAGACTCTGACATATTCACTGTAGATCAGTGTTACATAGACTCTGATATATTCACTGTAGATCAGTGTTACATAGACATGGACATATTCACTGTAGGTCAGTGTTACATAGACTCTGACAAAGACTCTGAGATACTCACTGTAGATCAGCGTAACATAGACATGGACATATTCACTGTTAATCAGTGTTACATACACTCTAACATATTCACTGTAGATCAGTGTTACATAGACTCTGACATATTCACTGTAGATCAATGTTACATAGACTCTGACATATTCACTGTTGATCAGTGTAACATAGACATGGACATATTCACTGTAGATCAGTGTTACATAGACTGTGACATATTCAATGTAGATCAGTGTTACATTCACATGGACATATTCACTGCAGATCAGTGTTACATAGACTCTGACATATTCACTGCAGATCAGTGTTGCATAGACATGGACAGATTCACTGTAGGTCAGTGTTACATAGACTCTGACATATTCACTGTAGATGAGTGTTACATAGACTCTGACATATTCACTGTAGATAAGTGTTACATAGACTCTGACATATTCACTGTAGATCAGTTTTACATAGACTCTGATATATTCACTGTACATCAGTGTTACATAGACATGTACATATTCACTGTAGATCAGTGTTACATAGACTCTGACATATTCACTGTAGATCAGTGTTACATAGACTCTGACATTTTCACTGTAGATCAGTGTTACATAGACTCTGCCATAGACTCTGACATATTCACTGCAGATCAGTGTTACATAGACTCTGACATATTCACTGTAGATCCGTGTTACATAGACTCTGACATATTCACTGTAGATCAATGTTACATAGACATGGACATATTCACCGTAGATCACCGCTACATAGACTCTGACATATTCACTGTAGATCAGTGATACATAGACTCTGACACATTCACTGTAGATCAGTGTTACATAGACTCTGGACATATTCACTGTACATCAGTGTAACATAGACTCTGACACATTCACTGTCGATCAGTGTTACATAGACTCTGACATATTCACTGTAGATCAGTGATACATAGACTCTGACATATTCACTGTAGATAAGTGTTCCATAGACTCTGACATATTCCCTGTAGATCAGTGATACTTAGACTCTGACAATTTCACTGTAGATCAGTTTTACATAGACTATGTGATATTCACTGTAGATCAATGTTACATAGACATTGACATATTCACTGTAGATCAGTGTTACATAGACTCTGACATATTCAATGTAGATCATTGTTACATAGACATGCACATATTCACTGTAGATAAGTGTTACATAGACTCTGACATATTCAATGTAGATCAGTGTTACATAGACATGGACATATTCACTGCAGATCAGTGTTACATAGACTCTGACATATTCACTGCAGATCAGTGTTACATAGACATGGACATATTCACTGTAGGTCAGTGTTACATGGACTCTGACATATTCACTGTAGATCAGTGTTACATAGACTCTGACATATTCAATGTAGATCAGTGTTACATAGACATGGACATATTCACTGTAGGTCAATATTACATACACTCTGACATATTCACTGTAGATCAGTGATACATAGACTCTGACATATTCACTGTAGATAAGTGTTCCATAGACTCTGACATATTCCCTGTTAATCAGTGATACATAGACTCTGACATAGACTCTGACATATTCACTGTAGATCAGTGTTACATAGACTCTGACATATTCAATGTAGATCAGTGTTACATAGACATGGACATATTCACTGTAGGTCAATATTACATACACTCTGACATATTCACTGTAGATCAGTGATACATAGACTCTGACATATTCACTGTAGATAAGTGTTCCATAGACTCTGACATATTCCCTGTTAATCAGTGATACATAGACTCTGACATAGACTCTGACATATTCACTGTAGATCAGTGTTACATAGACTCTGACATATTCACTGTAGATCAGTTTTACATAGACTCTGAAATATTCACTGTAGATCAGTGTAACATAGACATGGACATATTCACTGTAGATCAGTGTTACATAGACATGGACATATTCAATGTAGATCAGTGTTACATAGACATGGACATATTCACTGTAGATCAATATTACATACACTCTGACATATTCACTGTAGATCAGTGTTACATAGACTCTGACATATTCACTGTAGATAAGTGTTCCATAGACTCTGACATATTCCCTGTTTATCAGTGATACATAGACTCTGACATAGACTCTAAGATACTCACTGTAGATCAGCGTAACATAGACATGGACATATTCACTGTTAATCAGTGTTACATAGACTCTAACATATTCACTGTAGATCAGTGTTACATACACTCTGACATATTCACTGTAGATCACTTTTACATAGACTCTGACATATTCACTGTAGATCAGTGTTACATAGACATGGACATATTCACTGTAGATGAGTGTTACATAGACTCTGACATATTCACTGTAGATCCGTGTTACATTCACATGGACATATTCACTGCAGATCAGTGTTACATAGACTCTGACATATTCACTGCAGATCAGTGTTGCATAGACATGGACAGATTCACTGTAGGTCAGTGTTACATAGACTCTGACATATTCACTGTAGATAAATGTTACATAGACTCTGACATATTCACTGTAGATAAATGTTACATAGACTCTGACATATTCACTGTAGATAAGTGTTACATAGACTTTGACATATTCACTGTAGATCAGTTTTACATAGAATCTGATATATTCACTGTACATCAGTGTTACATGGACATGTACATATTCACTGTACATCAGTGTTAGATAGACTCTGACATATTCACTGTAGATCAGTGCTACATAGACTCTGACATATTCACTGTAGATCAGTGTTACATAGACTCTGCCATAGACACTGACATATTCACTGCAGATCAGTGTTACATAGACTCTGACATATTCACTGTAGATCCGTGTTACATAGACTCTGACATATTCACTGTAGATCAATGTTACATAGACATGGACATATTCACCGTAAATCACCGCTACATAGACTCTGACATATTCACTGTAGATCAGTGATACATAGACTCTGACACATTCACTGTAGATCAGTGTTACATAGACTCTGACATATTCACTGTAGAACAGTGTAACATAGACTCTGACACATTCACTGTAGATCAGTGTTACATAGACTCTGACATATTCACTGTAGATCAGTGATACATAGACTCTGACATATTCACTGTAGATAAGTGTTCCATAGACTCTGACATATTCACTGTAGATCAATGTTACATAGACATGGACATATTCACTGTAGGTCAGTGTTACATAGACTCTGACATAGACTCTGAGATACTCACTGTAGATCAGCGTAACATAGACATGGACATATTCACTGTTAATCAGTGTTACATAGACTCTAACATATTCACTGTAGATCAGTGTTACATAGACTCTGACATTGACTCTGAGATACTCACTGTAGATCAGCGTAACATAGACATGGACATATTCACTGTTAATCAGTGTTACATAGACTCTAACATATTCACTGTAGATCAGTGTTACATAGACTCTGACATATTCACTGTAGATCAGTGTTACATAGACTCTGACATATTCACTGTAGATCAGTGTTACATAGACATGGACATATTCACTGTAGATCAGTGTTACATAGACTCTGAGATATTCAATGTAGATCAGTGTTACATAGACTTGGACATATTCACTGCAAATCAGTGTTACATAGACTCTGACATATTCACTGCAGATCAGTGTTACATAGACATGGACATATTCACTGTAGGTCAGTGTTACATAGACATGGACATATTCACTGTAGATAAGTGTTCCATATACTCTGACATATTCACTGTTGATAAGTGTTACATAGACTCTGACATATTCACTAAAGATCAGTGTTACATAGACTCTGACATATTCACTGTAGATCAGTTTAACATAGACTCTGACATATTCACTGTAGATCAGTGTTACATAGACTCTGACATATTCACTGTAGATGAGTGTTACATAGACTCTGACATATTCAATGTAGATCAGTGTTACATAGACATGCACATATTCACTGTAGATAAGTGTTACATAGACTCTGACATATTCAATGTAGATCAGTGTTACATAGACATGGACATATTCACTGCAGATCAGTGTTACATAGACTCTGACATACTCACTGCAGATCAGTGTTACATAGACATGGACATATTCACTGTAGGTCAGTGTTACATAGACTCTGACATATTCACTGTAGATCAGTGTTACATAGACTCTGACATATTCAATGTAGATCAGTGTTACATAGACATGGACATATTCACTGTAGGTCAATATTACATACACTCTGACATATTCACTGTAGATCAGTGATACATAGACTCTGACATATTCACTGTAGATAAGTGTTCCATAGACTCTGACATATTCCCTGTTAATCAGTGATACATAGACTCTGACATAGACTCTGACATATTCACTGTAGATCAGTGTTACATAGACTCTGATATATTCACTGTAGATCAGTGTTACATAGACATGGACATATTCACTGTAGGTCAGTGTTACATAGACTCTGACAAAGACTCTGAGATACTCACTGTAGATCAGCGTAACATAGACATGGACATATTCACTGTTAATCAGTGTTACATACGCTCTAACATATTCACTGTAGATCAGTGTTACATAGACTCTGACATATTCACTGTAGATCAATGTTACATAGACTCTGACATATTCACTGTAGATCAGTGTAACATAGACATGGACATATTCACTGTAGATCAGTGTTACATAGACTGTGACATATTCAATGTAGATCAGTGTTACATTCACATGGACATATTCACTGCAGATCAGTGTTACATAGACTCTGACATATTCACTGCAGATCAGTGTTGCATAGACATGGACAGATTCACTGTAGGTCAGTGTTACATAGACTCTGACATATTCACTGTAGATGAGTGTTACATAGACTCTGACATATTCACTGTAGATAAGTGTTACATAGACTCTGACATATTCACTGTAGATCAGTTTTACATAGACTCTGATATATTCACTGTACATCAGTGTTACATAGACATGTACATATTCACTGTAGATCAGTGTTACATAGACTCTGACATATTCACTGTAGATCAGTGTTACATAGACTCTGACATTTTCACTGTATATCAGTGTTACATAGACTCTGCCATAGACTCTGACATATTCACTGCAGATCAGTGTTACATAGACTCTGACATATTCACTGTAGATCCGTGTTACATAGACTCTGACATATTCACTGTAGATCAATGTTACATAGACATGGACATATTCACCGTAGATCACCGCTACATAGACTCTGACATATTCACTGTAGATCAGTGATACATAGACTCTGACACATTCACTGTAGATCAGTGTTACATAGACTCTGACATATTCACTGTACATCAGTGTAACATAGACTCTGACACATTCACTGTCGATCAGTGTTACATAGACTCTGACATATTCACTGTAGATCAGTGATACATAGACTCTGACATATTCACTGTAGATAAGTGTTCCATAGACTCTGACATATTCCCTGTAGATCAGTGATACTTAGACTCTGACAATTTCACTGTAGATCAGTTTTACATAGACTATGTGATATTCACTGTAGATCAATGTTACATAGACATTGACATATTCACTGTAGATCAGTGTTACATAGACTCTGACATATTCAATGTAGATCATTGTTACATAGACATGCACATATTCACTGTAGATAAGTGTTACATAGACTCTGACATATTCAATGTAGATCAGTGTTACATAGACATGGACATATTCACTGCAGATCAGTGTTACATAGACTCTGACATATTCACTGCAGATCAGTGTTACATAGACATGGACATATTCACTGTAGGTCAGTGTTACATGGACTCTGACATATTCACTGTAGATCAGTGTTACATAGACTCTGACATATTCAATGTAGATCAGTGTTACATAGACATGGACATATTCACTGTAGGTCAATATTACATACACTCTGACATATTCACTGTAGATCAGTGATACATAGACTCTGACATATTCACTGTAGATAAGTGTTCCATAGACTCTGACATATTCCCTGTTAATCAGTGATACATAGACTCTGACATAGACTCTGACATATTCACTGTAGATCAGTGTTACATAGACTCTGACATATTCACTGTAGATCAGTGTTACATAGACATGGACATATTCACTGTAGGTCAGTGTTACATAGACTCTGACAAAGACTCTGAGATACTCACTGTAGATCAGCGTAACATAGACATGGACATATTCACTTTTAATCAGTGGTACATACACTCTAACATATTCACTGTAGATCAGTGTTACAAAGACTCTGATATATTCACTGTAGATCAATGTTACATAGACTCTGACATATTCACTGTAGATCAGTGTAACATAGACATGGACATATTCACTGTAGATCAGTGTTACATAATCTGTGACATATTCAATGTAGATCAGTGTTACATTCACATGGACATATTCACTGCAGATCAGTGTTGCATAGACATGGACAGATTCACTGTAGGTCAGTGTTACATAGACTCTGACATATTCACTGTAGATGAGTGTTACATAGACTCTGACATATTCACTGTAGATAAGTGTTACATAGACTCTGACATATTCACTGTAGATCAGTTTTACATAGACTCTGATATATTCACTGTACTTCAGTGTTACATAGACATGTACATATTCACTGTACATCAGTGTTACATAGACTCTGACATATTCACTGTAGATCAGTGTTACATAGACTCTGACATTTTCACTGTAGATCAGTGTTACATAGACTCTGACATATTCACCGTAGATCACCGCTACATAGACTCTGACATATTCACTGTAGATCAGTGATACATAGACTCTGACACATTCACTGTAGATCAGTGTTACATAGACTTTGACATATTCACTGTACATCAGTGTAACATAGACTCTGACACATTCACTGTCGATCAGTGTTACATAGACTCTGACATATTCACTGTAGATCAGTGATACATAGACTCTGACATATTCACTGTAGATAAGTGTTCCATAGACTCTGACATATTCCCTGTAGATCAGTGATACATAGACTCTGACAATTTCACTGTAGATCAGTGATACATAGACTCTGACATAGACTCTGACATATTCACTGTAGATCAGTGTTACTTAGACTCTGACATATTCACTGTAGATCAGTGTTACATAGACATGGACATATTGACTGTAGATCAGTGTTACATAGACTCTGACATAGACTCTGAGATACTCACTGTAGATCAGCGTAACATAGACATGGACATATTCACTGTTAATCAGTGTTACATAGACTCTAACATATTCACTGTAGATCAGTGTTACATAGACTGTGACATATTCACTGTAGATCAGAGTTACATAGACTCTGACATATTCACTGTAGATCAGTGTTACATAGACATGGACATATTCACTGTAGATCAGCGTTACATAGACTCTGACATATTCACTGCAGATCAGTGTTACATAGACTCTGACATATTCACTGCAGATCAGTGTTACATAGACATGGACATATTCACTGTAGGTCAGTGTTACATAGACATGGACATATTCACTGTAGATAAGTGTTACATATACTCTGACATATTCACTGTTGATAAGTGTTACATAGACTCTGACATATTCACTGTAGATCAGTGTTACATAGACTCTGACATATTCACTGTAGATCAGTTCAACATATACTCTGACATATTCACTGTAGATCAGTGTTACATAGACATGGACATATTCACTGTAGATCAGTGTTACATAGACTCTGACATATTCAATGTAGATCAGTGTTACATAGACATGCACATATTCACTGTAGATAAGTGTTACATAGACTCTGACATATTCACTGTAGATCAGTGTTACATAGACATGGACATATTCACTGCAGATCAGTGTTACATAGACTCTGACATATTCACTGCAGATCAGTGTTACATAGACATGGACATATTCACTGTAGGTCAGTGTTACATAGACTCTGACATATTCACTGTAGATAAGTGTTACATAGACTCTGACATATTCACTGTAGATCAGTGTTACATCGACTCTGACATATTCACTGTAGATCAGTGTTACATAGACTTTGACATATTCACTGTAGATCAGTTTTACATAGACTCTGATATATTCACTGTAGATCAGTGTTACATGGACATGGACATATTCACTGTAGGTCAGTTTTACATTGACTGATATATTCACTGTAGATCAGTGTTACATAGACTCTGACATATTCACTGTAGATCAGTGTTACATAGACTCTGACATATTCACTGTAGATCAGTGTTACATAGACATGGACATATTCACTGTAGATCAGTGTTACATAGACTCTGACATATTCACTGTAGGTCAGTGTTACATAGACTCTGACATATACAATGTAGATCAGTGTTACATAGACATGGACATATTCACTGCAGATCAGTGTTACATAGACTCTGACATATTCACTGCAGATAAGTGTTACATAGACTCTGACATATTCACTGTAGATAAGTGTTACATAGACTCTGACATTTTCACCGTAGATCAGTGTTACACAGACTCTGACATATTCACTGTAGATCAGTGTTACATAGACTCTGACATATTCACTGTAGATCAGTGTTACATAGACATGGACATATTCACTGTAGATCAGTGTTACATAGACTCTGACATAGACTCTGAGATACTCACTGTAGATCAGCGTAACATAGACATGGACATATTCACTGTTAATCAGTGTTACATAGACTCTGACATATTCACTGTAGATCAGTGTTACATAGACTCTGACATATTCACTGTAGATCAGTGTTACATAGACTCTGACATATTCACTGTAGATCAGTGTTACATAGACATGGACATATTCACTGTAGATCAGTGTTACATAGACTCTGACATAGACTCTGAGATACTCACTTTAGATCAGCGTAACATAGACATGGACATATTCACTGTTAATCAGTGTTACATAGACTCTGACATATTCACTGTAGATCAGTGTTACATAGACTCTGACATATTCACTGTAGATCAGTGTTACATAGACATGGATATATTCACTGTAGATCAGTGTTACATAGACTCTGACATATTCAATGTAGATCAGTGTTACATAGACATGGATATATTCACTGCAGATCAGTGTTACATAGACTCTGACATCTTCACTGCAGATCAGTGTTACATAGACATTGACATATTCACTGTAGGTCAGTGTTACATAGACTCTGACATATTCACTGTAAATAAGTGTTACATAGACTCTGACATATTCACTGTAGATCAGTGTTACATAGACTCTGACATATTCACTGTAGATCAGTTTTACATAGACTCTGATATATTCACTGTAGATCAGTGTTACATAGAAATGGACATATTCACTGTAGATCAGTGTTACATAGACTCTGACATATTCACTGCAGATCAGTGTTACATAGACTCTGACATATTCACTGTAGATGAATGTTACATAGACTCTGACATATTCACTGTAGATAAGTGTTACATAGACTCTGACATATTCACCGTAGATCACCGCTACATAGACTCTGACATATTCACTGTAGATCAGTGATACATAGACTCTGACACATTCACTGTAGATCAGTGTTACATAGACTCTGACATATTCACTGTACATCAGTGTAACATAGACTCTGACACATTCACTGTCGATCAGTGTTACATAGACTCTGACATATTCACTGTAGATCAGTGATACATAGACTCTGACATATTCACTGTAGATAAGTGTTCCATAGACTCTGACATATTCCCTGTAGATCAGTGATACATAGACTCTGACAATTTCACTGTAGATCAGTGATTCATAGACTCTGACATAGACTCTGACATATTCACTGTAGATCAGTGTTACTTAGACTCTGACATATTCACTGTAGATCAGTGTTACATAGACATGGACATATTGACTGTAGATCAGTGTTACATAGACTCTGACATAGACTCTGAGATACTCACTGTAGATCAGCGTAACATAGACATGGACATATTCACTGTTAATCAGTGTTACATAGACTCTAACATATTCACTGTAGATCAGTGTTACATAGACTGTGACATATTTTCTGTAGATCAGAGTTACATAGACTCTGACATATTCACTGTAGATCAGTGTTACATAGACATGGACATATTCACTGTAGATCAGCGTTACATAGACTCTGACATATTCACTGCAGATCAGTGTTACATAGACTCTGACATATTCACTGCAGATCAGTGTTACATAGACATGGACATATTCACTGTAGGTCAGTGTTACATAGACATGGACATATTCACTGTAGATAAGTGTTACATATACTCTGACATATTCACTGTTGATAAGTGTTACATAGACTCTGACATATTCACTGTAGATCAGTGTTACATAGACTCTGACATATTCACTGTAGATCAGTTTAACATATACTCTGACATATTCACTGTAGGTCAGTGTTACATAGACATGGACATATTCACTGTAGATCAGTGTTACATAGACTCTGACATATTCAATGTAGATCAGTGTTACATAGACATGCACATATTCACTGTAGATAAGTGTTACATAGACTCTGACATATTCACTGTAGATCAGTGTTACATAGACATGGACATATTCACTGCAGATCAGTGTTACATAGACTCTGACATATTCACTGCAGATCAGTGTTACATAGACATGGACATATTCACTGTAGGTCAGTGTTACATAGACTCTGACATATTCACTGTAGATAAGTGTTACATAGACTCTGACATATTCACTGTAGATCAGTGTTACATCGACTCTGACATATTCACTGTAGATCAGTGTTACATAGACTCTGACATATTCACTGTAGATCAGTTTTACATAGACTCTGATATATTCACTGTAGATCAGTGTTACATGGACATGGACATATTCACTGTAGATCAGTTTTACATTGACTGATATATTCCCTGTAGATCAGTGTTACATAGACTCTGACATATTCACTGTAGATCAGTGTTACATAGACTCTGACATATTCACTGTAGATCAGTGTTACATAGACATGGATATATTCACTGTAGATCAGTGTTACATAGACTCTGACATATTCACTGTAGGTCAGTGTTACATAGACTCTGACATATACAATGTAGATCAGTGTTACATAGACATGGACATATTCACTGCAGATCAGTGTTACATAGACTCTGACATATTCACTGCAGATCAGTGTTACATAGACATGGACATATTCACTGCAGATCAGTGTTACATAGACTCTGACATATTCACTGTAGATCAGTGTTACATAGACTCTGACATATTCACTGTAGGTCAGTTTTACATAGACTCTGACATATTCACTGTAGATTAGTGTTACATAAACTCTGACATATTCACTGTAGATAAGTGTTACATAGACTCTGACATATTCACTGTAGATAAGTGTTACATAGACTCTGACATATTCACTGTAGATAAGTGTTACATAGACTCTGACATATTCCCTGTAGATCAGTTTTACATAGACTCTGACATATTCACTGTAGATCAGTGTTATATAGACTCTGACATATTCACTGTACATCAGTGTTACATAGACATGGACATATTCACTGCAGATCAGTGTTACATAGACTCTGACATATTCACTGCAGATCAGTGTTACATAGACATGGACATATTCACTGTAGGTCAGTGTTACATAGACTCTGACATATTCACTGTAGATAAGTGTTACATAGACTCTGACATATTCACTGTAGATAAGTGTTACATAGACTCTGACATTTTCACCGTAGATCAGTGTTACACAGACTCTGACATATTCACTGTAGATCAGTGTTACATAGACTCTGACATATTCACTGTAGATCAGTGTTACATAGACATGGACATATTCACTGTAGATCAGTGTTACATAGACTCTGACATAGACTCTGAGATACTCACTGTAGATCAGCGTAACATAGACATGGACATATTCACTGTTAATCAGTGTTACATAGACTCTGACATATTCACTGTAGATCAGTGTTACATAGACTCTGACATATTCACTGTAGATCATTGTTACATAGACTCTGACATATTCACTGTAGATCAGTGTTACATAGACATGGACATATTCACTGTAGATCAGTGTTACATAGACTCTGACATAGACTCTGAGATACTCACTTTAGATCAGCGTAACATAGACATGGACATATTCACTGTTAATCAGTGTTACATAGACTCTGACATATTCACTGTAGATCAGTGTTACATAGACTCTGACATATTCACTGTAGATCAGTGTTACATAGACATGGATATATTCACTGTAGATCAGTGTTACATAGACTCTGACATATTCAATGTAGATCAGTGTTACATAGACATGGACATATTCACTGCAGATCAGTGTTACATAGACTCTGACATCTTCACTGCAGATCAGTGTTACATAGACATTGACATATTCACTGTAGGTCAGTGTTACATAGACTCTGACATATTCACTGTAAATAAGTGTTACATAGACTCTGACATATTCACTGTAGATCAGTGTTACATAGACTCTGACATATTCACTGTAGATCAGTTTTACATAGACTCTGATATATTCACTGTAGATCAGTGTTACATAGACATGGACATATTCACTGTAGATCAGTGTTACATAGACTCTGACATATTCACTGTAGATCAGTGTTACATAGACATGGACATATTCACTGTAGATCAGTGTTACATAGACTCTGACATATTCACTGTAGATCAGTGTTACATAGACTCTGACATATTCACTGTAGATCAGTGTTACATAGACTCTGACATATTCACTGTAGATCAGTGTTACATAGACTCTGCCATATTCACTGTAGATAAGTGTTACGTAGACTCTGACATATTCACTGTAGATCAGTGTTACATAGACTCTGACATATTCACTGTAGATCAGTGTTACATAGACTCTGACATATTCACTGTAGATCAGTGTTACATAGACATGGACATATTCACTGTAGATGAGTGTTACATAGACTCTGACATATTCACTGCAGATCAGTGTTACATAGACTCTGACATATTCATTGTAGATCAGTGTTACATAGACTCTGACATATTCACTGTAGATCAGTGTTACATAGACTCTGACATATTCACTGTAGATCAGTGTTACATAGACTCTGACATATTCACTGTAGATCAGTGTTACATAGACTCTGACATATTCACTGTACATCAGTGTTACATAGACTCTGACATATTCACTGCAGATCAGTTTTACATAGACTCTGACATATTCACTGTAGATCAGTGTTACACAGACTCTGACATATTCACTGTAGATCAGTGTTACATAGACATGGACATATTCACTGTAGATCAGTGTTACATAGACATGGACATATTCACTGTAGGTCAGTGTTACATAGACAGACATAGCAGCAGATCAAATATCAGTTACAGTCCACTGATGTGTGTCCCTCCTTATGAAGCAGAGCCTTGACCCTTGACCCCTAACCCCTGACCCTATATGTCCTGAGTTGAAGGCCCGGTGTCGTCCTTTCACTTTCTCTGTATGACCCTCAATAAGAACAGTGTGGACCCGTGAAGCCCCTCTGTGAGGCAGTTTCATCCTGGCTTTTCTGGGTAACACAGTAATTGATGATGACTCTGCAAAGCAGCGTATCACACTGCTCCAGGGGAGGTCCAGGACGGGGTGAGGTGGCTCTGTCTCGGGCAGGTCTGCCCACAGAAATGTCTGGGCCCCTGAAAGGACTTTTGAATGGACCGTCCTCAGACATAATGATGTCCAACTTAGGAAACGCCAGTGGTTTCACAGTTACTCTGCACCCACTTTTAGAGGCTGTAGTCCTGGGAAGTGGCCCAGTTTAAACATGACCTGTGTGCCATACACTTTCTATTCACAGCCCTGAAACTCAAATAAAGAAAAACTCCAAAGTTAAAGAAATGACACAACAACAAGACAATAAGTAGAAAAGCACTCAGAGATCACAGACCTCCGCCAAGCAGCTCAGTTCTGGCAGCGGCTTTTCCTCAACCCCCCTAAAGGATATTATCCTGGACTCCCAGATCCAGAATAGAGCCAGGATCCAGACCAAACTCAGCACATACATGGAGGTTGTTATCCTGTTTAAGCAAAAGTTTTGGGGACGTCACTTAATATTTTGATTTTTACATGAATTACTGAATGTCGTCAATGCGATTTCCTATTATAAAGTTCAATAGTTTTATGAGCATCAATCTGGACCCAGATGAAATTTACCTTGATGATAGAGACATGGACCCCATATGATCCTGTGAAATTGGAAGCAAATGTGTTAAAAAATGGCAGAGATATGATTTTTTAAAATTCCGCTCAATGTTAATTTTTTAAAAAGTTTTGGGAATTTCTTTTGCATCCAGACAAATATACATATCACTACAAAAACCAAATCATCTCTAAATTGGGCCATTACCAACATCTCCTGAAAATTTCAGCAAAAAAACTTTTTATGTCATTTTTCTAACTAACAAACAAACAAACAAACAAACAAGTCAATGAGGACACAAAAAGCAGGACTGCACCATTTCAGGGGAATTTACACTTTGAGACATGCAACATTATACATGGTGAGTACTTAGGTTCAAAGTTAAAGGAAGTGGTTTAGAATCAGTTTCGACCATGTCTTTACAAATGTTTTGGGGCTCCTACTTGACTTTGGGCCCCCCCCTTCATCCCCCATGTACCTTGGTAGACCATCGGGGGCTTTGAGAAATGAAAGGTCAGGAAACGTTGTTCTGTAATATGAGTGAGGAACTTTTCTGTGAGAACACTGGTGATGATATGGAAACTCCTGAACAATGAGAGCTTGAGTAATAATGGAGGGTCTTGTTGTTGTCCTCAGGTCAGAGGGAGGAACCTGCTGAGACTCCTGAAGGGGACATCCTCTCTGGGACAGACTCATTAACATGTGAAGGACGGGCTGGATGGGCGAGTGAGGGCACCACACATCTGTATAAAGACGGGGGAGGGGTTGAGAAAAGGAGGAGAATGGAGAGTGAAAGAAACTGAGCCTGAGCTGAAGTTTGAAGAGTTTTACACATGAAGAAGATTTCTGAGATTTCTCAAACATCATAGAGGCTCCCGTTTGATCTGATCAGACAGCACAGGGTCTTCTTCATGTCCAACACTGTAAATTATCTCTTTAATATCAGAGACGGCCTTTTCAACCCTCAAAGTCTCTGCTCTGTCCAAAAAGCAAGTCAGGGGTGGGCAACTGGTGGCCTGGGGGCTACATGCAGCCTTCCTGCTCACCTAATGCGGCCCACCAGTTAGTTACAAAAGTCCAAAGACTGTACAAATGCAGATGGCAATTTGCTTTTTGTTTCGGTCTGTTTTGCCTCTTCAGCACTACATACAAGGAAAAACTGCATCAATATAATCAAAATAGAAAAATCAGTAGACCGTAGTTTCCCTATGTAACTGCTGATTGTTTTTCACTTACAGAAAATTAGTAAATATGATGGTAAATGGTAAATGGACATGAGCTTATAAAGCGCTTTTCTAGTCTTTTGACTACTCAAAGCTGCTTTACACCGCAGGTCACATCTACCCATTCACACCCATTCACTCTCACATTCACTCACTGATGGTTCTGAGTTTCTATGTTAGTTATCCATCAGTATCAGCTAACACTTTCATCAACTAACACATTTCATGCCCATTTACACGCCACTGACGCAGCAGTGGGAGCAACTTGGGGTTAAGTGTCTTGCCCAAGGACACATCACCATGTGTCGCCTGGAGCCGGGTTTGAACCTGCAACCTCCCGATCACTGACCAAGCGCACTATCCAGCTGCGCCACCGACGCATGATTAATGCAATGTTTCTGTATAGGTCTTTTATTAAACATTACTGACTGTATTTAAAAATAGTCACAATAATTGAAATTAACAGTTGTACACTGAAGAAAAAATATTTTAATTGGTTTCATTTCCATGTTTAGCTCATTTAGTGGAGATTTACTTTTTGCTTTTGAGCTCAAAATATTTATGTTGGCATCATAAATTGTGATACTGGTGGGTAGAAACCTTGCATCTCAGAGACTATGGATTCAAGAAAATGAGACCAAAAAAAAAAAAACAAAGAAGAAAACAACCAACCAAAAAGAGAAAAAAAAGTACAGTATATATATTTACATCTAAAGTCATGCAAAGCCATGATATCTGAGTCAGTTCATGCTACAACACAGCTTGGCTGCCCCCTCAAACACACAAAGGCAGAGACGTGCACTCGCAGTGCTCCTGTCTCCTGCTGAGCCCACATCACCCTCTCTCTGATATCATGCTGCTGATACTACCTCTGGAGACAGAACAGAGAGGGGATCAACTTGTTCCCTCCAGTCCGCCTGCAGGACGTTCACAGTGGAGTCAAAATGTCACAGGGAATATTAGACTACAACTACAACTTCTTTAATGCATTTTAAATAACAGTGAACTTGCTCTATTTTAGTTTATATTACTATAAATTTAACAATTTTACTGATCACTTATAAGCAATATATGATTATATAACATAACAATAACAATAATAATAATAATAATAATAATAATCACATGCATCACATTTACTGAAACATGTATTTCACCTGAAATTGTGAAACATTTACTGAAAGAAATCTTTTCTGCTATTGGTCAGTTTTCCTGGGAAAAAAATGACTTTTTATCTTCATCTGCTTTCTTTCTTCAATGCCCTTTTTAGTAATTTACTGTTTAGACAGTTTACAGTAGGCAATGGTAGAGTTTATGGTCAAATATTAAGTTTTACAGAACTCTGTATGTTTTCCTGCAGTCTTTTGCCATTTACAGTAATTTAAAATCTGTTTTTACAGTAGGTAGCTGTGGATACTGTCACATCTTTAGCTAATAAAATATGCAGCCTGTATTTACAGACATTTCAAAGATGTGACCTCTGAAATCATTAAGGTCTCAGATTTCTGAAGAATAACCAGAATACACATTATTAACGGATACCTTTCAGACCTATCTGTCCAGTCATTTCAACCTGGGCTCAGGTCTTATTGTTGATTGCAGTCTCAAACGTCAGACAGACGGAAACAGAGAGACGGAGTGGGCGTGGCTTCGCGAGCCCCTCCTCCACGCGCGAGACTCACCTGCGAACAGGACCTCTCCTGCAGACTCACACAGCATACACGACGCGCAGAGGACAACCGCATCTTTCCGGAGGGAGTGTGGAGCTCCTCTCGGACCTTTAGCTTCTGATTTTTGAGCAACAAACGCAGAGGAAGCGTTTCTGGACCTGTGGAGATACTTTTCTTCTGTTGGACCTGGAGAGGATTTTTTACTTTTGCTTTTCCTGAAAAGTCGTTTCTGGCTCACGTTGTTACAGGGAAAGAAGACACAGCACTATCTTGGATTATTTTTAACCTTTCTCTGCTAAAATGATGAGGTGGATCAAGCTGCTGAGGTGAGTCTGCTGATCTTAAATTCTTCCAGACTCTGTGCATGAAGGTTCGTCTGTTTTCTGCTCGATTCTCATGTAATGAAGTCTCCATTTCGTTTGTGTTTGACCAGGACGGTCCTGTGCGCGGTCATGTGTCTCCAGAGTTCTGCTGCTCCTCCTGCTGCAGGTCTGTCTCACACCAAACACGCACCATTTCTGTTTCTTCCAGATTATTCCAAGGAGAAAGTCTTTCTATTTAAACAGCGCTTTGCATTTCAGTCATTTTCTTGTCAGTCTGCCTTCCAAAGGGACCGTCAATACTGAAAAAAATGAAATTTACCAAAATAACTCATATGTGAGTCCTAACGTCTCAAAACACTCGTAGAATACCATATTTATGTTTTATAATGATGTTTATTCAACTCAGTCAGAGTTTGAGATTCACTTCAGGTTACTCAGTTATTGTGGCACACTTTAAAATAGTCCAAATTTTGGAGGAGTGAGTGAAGAAGCTGCAGAAAATGCACCCATAGTAACCTCGCTGTTACCATGAGAGGTCATGTTCTCTAATATAAAGTCATTGCTTTGTTTTTGGAGCGATGAGATTCGCAATCCTGTTCACATCATCACAGAGGGCGTAAGCTCCACACCTGCATTTTTTTATCCAGCAACAGTTGTCACAGTGGAGCTGCAGCTGGAGTCAGCTCAGAGGGCGTCAGACCTCATGCTCACTCTGATGGACTTAAAGGATAAGTTCGGTTTTTTGACACCTGGACCTTATTTTTAGGATTAAATACGCTTGTAGACTCACCCAGACAATTTTGGCGGAGTTTGGAGCCGTTTTCGAGCAATTTAGACCTATCCGACGGCATTTTTTCTCATGCCATAGTAGCAGACGGGGCCAGAAATCGAAGCCCCCAAATTAGACATTATCTGCTGTGAAACTTACTCATTTCAGCTACATTTTATAAATGAATGTCCAGTGTTATCACCATGTCAGCTCAACTTTGTTGTTATGGTCATCCGGGGCTTTACAAGGGTGGGTAACTTTTGGTGACGTCATAGACAAGAACATGAGTAGAGCCGCTGTTGTTGCTAGGCTACACGGCTACACGGCTATTTTTGTGCAACATGGCGGAATATTTATCCGATGTAGAAGTGTCTGACGACGACTTTGAGTATAATGGATGCCCGTATCGTTTTGAGCCAGAATATACCGACGAGGAGCTATTTGAAAGGAGGATGCAGAGGGAAAGAGTCGAACAACCACTGCACGTCCACGAATGGGGGCTAACTGGTGGTGTTGTGGACATTGCACAGCAAACACAACAGTGGAGGAGTGCCTTTGCTGCTCAGAGTGGGACTTGAGACCAGAGGAAACACGTATTGATGCCCCCCAAAATACGATTTCTGGCCCCGTCTGCTACTATGGCATGAGAAAAAATGCCGTTGGATAGACCTAAATTGCTCGAAAGTGGCTCAGAGCTCCGCCAAATTTGTCTGGGTGAGTCTACGAGCGTATTTAATCCTAAAAATAAGGTCCAGGTGTCAAAAAACCGAACTTAGCCTTTAAGATAAACTCTTTGGCTCTGCAGAAGTCCTTAAATGCACAGATCAGAGGTGCAGCAGCATGACATTAAATCTGATTTTCCCATCTTGTTTTCAGACTGCCTGGAGGATGACTGCAACAGGAGTGAAGTGTCCTTCCCTGTGACGTCCTCCTCTCCACCCTCGTCTCCTTCCTCCTCATCTTCTCCTTCTTCCCCTGTGGTGGTGAAGTCTAAGCAGCGCTCTCAGGACTTCCTGGATCAGCTGACCCAGGTGAACTCTCAGAGTGGCGGGGATCGTAAGCACCGGGATGCCAGCGCCGTGCTGCCCTTCATCGGACTCACAGGGAGTAAGTTCATATCATGACACACTCAAGGCAGGGAGAGGTAAACAGTAATGAACACAATCCACCATTTTGTTTAAAAAGATGAACAGAGATGGTCTGTGAGTGTTAACAAAGAGGAACGAGAGACCACAGAGAGAGAATACTGTGTTTTATTGATCTTGACACTGAACAAAAATGAAGGAGATGTAAGAAGAAAATGTTCAAAATGACACATTTAAGCATAATGAAATAAATACTATAATATTAAGAAGAGGATATCAATAGAGCTGTAACAAATACATTTTTCATGTTTTTTAATCTAAATATACTCCCGACAGAAGTCAGTGTTCATAGTATAAGAGCGAACAATTCATACGACAGCTTCAGTGTTTACATGTTTAAAAAGTGTAGCAACAGCATCGACTAAAGTGTTATGCCGAGCACTGAAGCAGCAGAGGTGAATATAAAACTGAGTCACTGCGAGCATGAAGTAGTAGAAAGAAAGCTGCAGGGTTTCATCTCATTTCAGCAGCACTTTAGATGCATGAGAGACCCGGTGGTGATGGTTTGGAGCAGATGATCTCCAGCTCTGATGTTCAGTGGAAACACCACTCCTGATGTCCAGACAAACATCTGAGTTTGTGTTACTCTCCTTGAATCAGAAAACCTTACCCTTCTGCAGTGGCTGTTTTTATCCGTCCTCTCTTTTCCTGATGATTGGCTGCAGCGTTCAGATATGAGCTACTCGGGCTTGCACTGATAAGCTACTGGGGGGTAAAGTCTGAGTGAAAAACACGGCGGTTTGTGTTCACACATACAACCCGGAAAAGTCTGGATCATTTCAGGGTTTTTTTCAGAAAGTGTTTCTGAAAGCAGTTCTGAGAGAAAATGTGCACATCCTGTTAAAATGTGGAAAACAGAATTAATTAATGACAAGAAATTACACGAATATTGGAAAGAATAAACAAACTGTGAAAAAGTTGATCTTGCTCTGGTTTAAAATCATCATTTCCAGTTTAGCAGCTTTCCTTTTATAACAATACGTTCATACTTTCTCATACACATAAAATGTCAAAACAGAAGAAACAGTTTTTAAACCCTTACAAACATTTTATTCTCATTTAAGATGACTTCATTCTTAATAGTTAAGGAAATAGTTCCCCTAAAGCCTGAATGGTTTTCGTTTGAGTTTAAATGAAAAGATTCTCGGGATGTTTGGTTCTTTTGTGGCTCAGTTTTGTTGTTTTTCTGTTACTTTCACATGTTTGTTCAGAGACTCTGTGTTTGTCTGTGGATGTGAAGCAGAGGAGCACAGGAATGTGACACCAGAAGGAGACTCTGCTTTATCTCATAGATACAGTACAGATACAGAGAGAGGCTCAAGCTGAGGTCTGAGGGTCCTGCAGTGGACTTTAGATGGTCTAACAGGATCTTTAAAATGTATTTACAGAGGAAGAATCTCCTCCAGAACCCCTCAATCACATTCATTTGGCTCATGGAGTCATTAACTCAATGATGCAGCTTTTAAAGAGAAACACACATTAGTCTGTGAGTTCAAGACGTAAAAAGATGAGTCTGTATCCAAACAGGAGAAAATATCTATTATAATCATGGAGGGGAAATAATTCATCAAAATCAAACTGACAAAGTTTCATGAACATCCGCTTGTTCATCCTTCGTTCTGCTTTAAAGGGATCATATTTTCTGGTTTTATGTGGGCCTACCTAAACAGATGAACACGTGAACATAAATACTCAGCCAAGTCTTAACCCCGGCAGCCTGCTGTGGTTCAGTGAGCCCTGGTCTGCTCTTTTACAGCCTGCAGTGACCTTACTTCAGTGCAGGGCTGTAGGCTGGAGGTTTATGGTCACATCAGCTGAATAACTTCATGACGCTGCAGCAGCAACAGTGTTAACAGAGCAACAATGGAGGACATGCAGCAGTTGGTCTTCCTCTCTGGCACGTGGCTGTTTATCATAATAATAATAAGAGAAAAGGCTGAAGGTCAAAAATACAGAAAAATAGATTAAGTCTGAGAAATGATCCTAACTCTATCATGCATCATTGTGTCATTCTGCTTGGATCAGGATCAGTCTCTCTGTTGGATCCTTCTGTAACCTGAGCCACTGTCAGATATTTCATCAGAGTTTCACTTTTACAGACATTTTAAATCTTATGGATGAAGTCAAAAGAGCAGCGATGAAAATATCCGAACCTTTAGTATTTTGAAGTACAAATGTCAGGTCCAAGGTTCAAAAGTGAACTTCACTGGTAACCTGACACACCGGATGGACCATTTACTATATTTCACTAGTCCATCTTAAAAAGAGCCCATAAAAAGTGTTTGGGGAGGGCAGAACTTTCCAGAAGCATATCCAGCAGGCGATTGGATGATTGTTCCATCGATCATGTTCATTACAGGTCAATCAGATAATGTAGTAGGCAGGGGCTACTACACTGCAGATGGTGAGCCTACATAGAAATTTGTTGTTATTTTATTTTTATTTAGTAAAGAAATGTGGTTCAGATCTGATAAAACTGCTTCTGAAGCTGTTAGCATCTATGCTAATCCCCTAGTAGCTCCACCTCTTCCTGCTCCAAAGGACTCTAATGGGGCCATCCCGTTTGGGCCACTCACTATCCTTGCACACTGGAGCTTGGCAGGATGGATCTGCCTGGTTACAGACATTGGAACAGGCTGATCAAGCTGCTGCGCAAAGTTACTTTACTAGCCCCACTGAGGGGCTTTAAAGATTTGGGCTGTTTAAAGTTACATGCAGATAAAAAAGAAAATGTTGTGCAAGTCTTACAAAAGGTGAGCCAGGTGTTGTATTTAGATCTGAATTTTCTCTTGGTGCATGAATGCTGAACAAGGACAGGAGTCCACTGAAATAACGTCACCGTCTTAGCTTGACTTTAGCATGCATGAAAACACATTGAGTACAGAGATGGGAACCCTCTGTGTCCCACATCAATACGTCTTTTTGCCAGAGGGCCAGAATAGTTGGAAACATTCAACAAGACATTTAAATTATGTTTGTTTTAAAGCTTCTTTTATAAGTGCACTTTTTAGTACTCATTGGGCCATGCCTGTGATGTAGTTACATATATTTTTAAATGCATATATACACTGTAAATAAAAGAGTGCTGGAGCATCAAATTATATCTATAAATGTATTGCAATAAATATACCAAGAATAAGATGTAAAGGTTATTTTTTGACAGAAATGCTTCTAATAGTTTGGTCTTAGGAACTTCATTTGAAAACTCATTGACAGATTTCAGCAGTTTTTCAGATTTTATGTTCCCTGCCTTAAGGACCATCCACACAGAGACTGAATTCAGGTTTATCCCCTCAAGTTTTTCATCGTTTGGGTTTTCATCCACATGAAAACGGCGTTTCAGGTCCCCAGAACTGCACATTGTGGATAAAACTTAAAATGCTGGCCTTACGTTTATTAATACGGATATATTCAGAAACTATGACATCATAGCCCCATCTCTTCCTTAAACCTAATCCGCGAACACAGCAGAATCAATGTCTGAATGTGGCGTCTGGTTGGTGCTGCAGGAGCTCCCGAGCTCGTTTTGGCTTTAACAGTAAAATCTTCTGCTCCTCTACGCCCACCGAGAGCAACAAGAGGACACAGACGACAGAGTTTATTACATTTATCATGCTCCATTTCTTCCTCTCTGGTTTTGGTGTATGTCTGCAGCACTGTTAGAGCGCCACTCACAGGCCTGGAGTATGTATGACAGTGTTTTCAGTGTTTTCATGTGGACAGGCACATTTACAGATTTGATGCTGTCTTCACAAAGAATGTTCTTAAATCAAAAAAGTTTTCTTCTCCATATGAACAGGGCCTTAAATGTGATTGAAGTTGACTTTGCGGCCACATTAAGTTAGATGGAGGACAGTGTTTGGCCCCTAAGCCATCTGTTGCTCCTCTGTGGTTTAGTGGGTTATATGGCCAGGTGACTTTATACCAGTGAATGATAAGGTCACAGCACGTTTCTTTTTATCTTATAGATTAAGCATTGCAGGATAAATGTCAACATTTAAACATTATTATTGTGTAGGAATGATAATCTGTGAAATCTCCTTTATTTGTGTCATGTGATCTGACTGAAAGGTTGGCACAGCTCAGGTGGATTTACCTGTAAGTCCTCTGTCTGTCTTCCCCTGTAGGTTCTGAGCAAAGCCGGAGCTGCTGTAAAAACGGAGGAACCTGTATCCTCGGCAGCTTCTGCGCCTGTCCTCCTTTCTTCACAGGGAGGAGCTGCGAGTACGACCAGCGTGTCAGGTAAATGCCAGCCTGCCTCCGCTCATCACAGCTCCTCTATCACCTCAGCTCTGTCTAACAGAAACCTAAACTGGTTTGATGTCCCGTCTGTTTCTAGGAACTGTGGTCAGGTCCCTCATGGTGAATGGGTTCAGAAAGGATGCTCGTACTGTCGATGTGGTTATGGTGTCCTGCACTGTTTCCCTCACGTCTTCCATAAAGACTGTGGTAAGACCTACATGTGGTCATTGTTAAGGTCCTCACATTATCCATGAGACAGCTTCAAACTTTGGTTGATGTGAAGGAGCAGAAGAATCCTGTTTCTAACTCCCATGGTGAATCCATGAACAGTTCTACCTACTTTGACCTCTGTAAGGACAGGTGTGTCAAAGTTCATGTTCGCTCAGCCCTGTGAAAATGAAGGATCTGGACATAAAATGGTAGTTTACCCCGCACGTCTTCTACCAGAGGCTGGCCCTGCAAAGGTGACAGACTTTTGTTCCAAGTTTGGGTCGTTCACACGTGTTCGTCCTTTAAAGCAAACAGTCCCGGGACACTCCCGGGTGAGTCCCTCTGAGTGTGAACGAGTCTGACGTCCCAGAGGCCCCTCTGCTTATTTGCAGTTCAAGGCTTTTATTCCAGAACATGTCTGCAAAACCAGCAGATCCAGCACAAACAGACACAACACCATCTCAGAGGACCTCTACCTAAGACCGTATAAAGATGAATATGAACCATTCTCTGTTTTTTGTCCTCCTCTCACCTGAAGTGCCTCCAGAACAGTTCAAGGTTTCTTTGATTGGTGGTGTCTAAATTCATCTCTACAGTTATTAAATGAACGTCAGGAATCCTCGGCACACATCTGGCATGTTTCAGTGTTTGAAGTTGAGTCAGAGCCACTCCTTGGGCACCAAAAAATAGCCCTTTTAACACTGCATTCACAAGAGTACGTAACAAAGTCAGTCATTGTTAAACCTTGAGGGGCTGTAATAAGTGTAAAAGGTGAACAAACCTCTGCCAAGGCATTTCCAACATTGTCAGGTGAGTTAATGTCAAAAATGTAGGAGACTGCCTCGCTCTCTGAACAAATATTTCAGAAAATATATGGATCCACATCCCAATCACTTGTGCTTTGACCAACATTCCCTGAAAATGTCGTTCAAATCCGTTGAGAACTTGCTGAGTTAGTGTAGAAAATGTGGAAAACTGCCCTTGCACTGTTAAAAAATCCTTTACGAAGTTCCTGGATCAGCATCTGGATTTGGATTACTACTAGAAACTAATCACTTTTTCCCAGAGCCATGACCAAAATCTGTTGTTGTGTTTTGGGGTTATCACAGAAACAGACACTCGCACAAACAGACAAATGCTCGCAAAATTGAAACCTCTTTGACTGAAAGTAAAGATTCAGAATGTTACATTTTCTAAAGTTTTAATATCCAAGTTTGGTTTAAAATATTTCAGCAGGCACGTGTCCAGCACTCATGTGCTTCCTGTCTTTTCTTTCTTGTAGATGACTCCGAGGAGGTCCGTTGGCACAGATCTTCGGCTGACAGGACAGTCTGGACCAGCTGCTTCTTCTATCTGACAGCGCTTCTCTTTCCTCTTCTCCTCCTCTGAAGTGTTTTTTCAGACTGAATGTTGGACTACAGAACATTTCATGAGCTGCTACCTCAGGGCATAAAATGACCCACAGACACTGGAGAAAATATTTATTAAACTCTTTCCTAAAAGCTGCAGTATGGAAGAGAAATGGAGCCTCTCTGGACTGAAATTCAGAACTGCAGATGGACACATTTTAAATGGGATGGTTTACATTTTAAATACATTTATAATGGGAAAGTTTACGTTATCAATACATTTTAAATGGGATAGTTTACATTTTAAATACATTTTAGTTAGGATGGTTCCCTTTGTCCTCTCCTGGCCGTGCAGATGGACCTCTCATGAAGGCTTCAGCGCTGGGACCACACTGATTTAAACACTGAAATGAAATGAACAGGGTTTACATTCGATCATAACTTTAGCCTTAATTGTTAAATCAATCATCAGCCAAACTCTGTGTCTCTGATCTTTTATCCTTCCAGTGGAAGGTCGTCTGTGTGTCTGCTGTGATGAAGATCAAATTCTACGTGAAGGAAACTGTACATAAGATTTCTATGAAAATGTGATTTTTTGCTTGTTTATCTTTTTCTTTGTGAAATAAGAAGCAGGATTTTGAGTCTTGTCTTTTTTGTCCCTTTGCACAGACTGTGAGCTGCTGTGGCTTTTTGTCCATTAAATTCAGACCTAAAGTGAAGGTGTGGTCATTAATGTTCCTGTTGCATGAGTTTTGACTGAAGTGTTATGGCCAGACAGGCGACGGAGAAAATGAGAGGAGGAAGATAAGTTCTTATTTTCAGGTTTCTTATGAAAGGATGCACAATGTTTGAATTTATCTTTTTTGTGAGCTTATACTTTCAATGTAAAAGTTAGCATGCAAACAGATTCTCCAATCTGAATGCTGATGCCTAAGGATAAAATATCAGCTGTAACCCAGAGTAACTTTCACATCTGCTGATGCTGATATTCAGCTTTTTAATCTGATTATCTGCAGATATCAAAATAATAAAGTCGTGCTGCCCTGTCCAGGTGTGCTCAGAAATAAAAACATAATGAGCAAGATGCTGAAATACTGAGGAAAAATTGGAAAATAACAACTTGGTGGACAATAATTCTAATTTAATTCTTAAAATTGGGTTCAAACAACACTGATGATGTTTCACCTCCTTAATGTTTGGACCTTTTCACAGAAGTGCAGGCCTGTTTTACATGTACACCTGTTTTTTTTTATTAATTACATTGCCATCAGACTCTGTTTTCCTGCTGTGAAAAGGAAGCATGGCTTTCTCTGTCGGAAACACATTAACACATCAGTAAAACTGACTTTGAGCGACCCCTTTTTTTTATTTAAGCACCTTTCACGGTTATTAGATCCAGTTTGAATGTTAGCATTAAAAACATTGACTCTTCCCTCTCTTAAGTCTCTCCATCTGTCTCTGTCTTATCAGTGGTTATTTTAGGGGAGCGGTGCTGTTTCTTATCTCAAAGTTTAGTGAAGAGGTTTGGTTTGATAATGAGCTGCTCTCTTATCTTGAACAAACACATCAGCTGTTCTTCTGGTGTTTGTCGACCTGACAGTTAAAGCTCACATGGCAGAAAAATACTGGCAGAAGGTAGTAACTTGGCAGTATATATATATATATATATATATATATAAATATATATACATACATACATATAAATAAGCTTCACTGGAAAATGGATTTTTACTTTATCTTTTTATTTCTGTACAAAGATGCAAAAACCTTAGACTATTCATCCTCGAAAACTAAAACGAGTCATTGAATCTCAAAAACACAGGTAACTTTGTGGTAAAAACAGCCCAATCTTTAAATACTGTTCTAACAAATATTTGTCCAAAAGGATCATTTTTATGTGGCCTTTCTGTTATTAAAATTGTGCCCAAACAATAATTCAGTCAAAATGTTTAGGTACTTTTAGGGAAAGCTGGTCATGCCCCAAAGACGAGCTTGCTCAGTTTTGGTCGTGATCCGAACCTGGACGCAGATCCAGGACTTGTTTTAAAGGATTTGTTGACGTTGCCAGAGAGGGAAGTTTTCAACAGTTTGCTTGTAACTTGGCCAAGAATGTTAAAGATGCCTTGGCGGAGGCTTGAGTTGGTTGATTTTTCATCCAACTGATTAATGAAGGTCATTTGCCTTCATTGGTTGTGCTTTGGTTCTCAATCTTTGGTCTGGGCACATCAGCGGGAACACTAGAGGGTGTCAGTGGGGGGTCCAGGCTCTGTCAGCACTGAGGCAGTCAAACTTTGGTTGCTTTTATAATCTAAAACAACTATAACACACTTTTATTAAAACTCTTTTAGCTCAGTGTGGGTTTGCCATGATCTCTTTAATGTTTTGATTTAAACCATTGGAAATGAAACAAAGGAGTTTATTTTGCACAGCATCATATCAAATATTTCTCTTTAAGTTCCAAGTGGGTCAAACTCTTCAGGGGTACCACTTGGGGGGCACTGCTTTAAGGGATGCTTAAAGCAGAGTTCTGGGAGCTTGCCCGCCTGCCTAAACCACTACCACAACTCTTCTTGGGCTTCAATAATTCAGACCTGACCATTTACTCCCCTTTATTCATTCACAACATGCACCCACCCCTCCTATCCCATCTCTCATTTATTCTTCCTTCCTTTCCATCCGAACTGAAAGTAATTAATTGTCTGATTTTATGTCTTCTTGCTGCTTTATTATGTGTCACTTCCTAAAAGCCTAACCAGAGACATGGACTGCAAATTAGCCTTGGCTACAGTATAAATTGCTTGAATCACTGCTTATGTTAATGCTTGTCCCTGACAAATAAACTGACAAATAACACCAAACATTCATGTGCCGAATGTTTAATTTAAACAAATAAACACACACAAAATGATTTCCCTCTGCTTTAATACCAGATGGTGAGTATTTATGTTGGAAATAAAAGGAAACCATGGTCTTAATTATGTCTCTAACCTTCATGGGCCCCTACAGGACTCCGGGCCCAAGAAAAAGTTCCCCTTTATCCCCCCTTAAGGCTGGCCTTGGGTGTGTGAGTGACAGACCTGAGAATAGAGCTACTCTGTATTGACATAAAGTAATGAAGTGCAACACAGAAGTTGCATAAAATGGGTAAAGTGGTGCCAAAAAGGTTAACCTGAACTCATTCTGCTTGGTGACTCCGGGCTCTGTGAAAATGATTAAATAAAGCAGAAACAGGTGAAAGTAAGAAACAGGAAAAGAGGAGGGGATGGAGAGAGTGTAATTCTGACATTAATCCTGCACTAATCAGAAGGTAAGCTCTCCTTTGTGGAGAGGATGATCCTCTATAACAACTCTTTTGAATCCAGCATTCTGATTGGACGAAAACTTCCAAACAGAAAAGCAAGCAAATGTGATTTAACCCTTAAAATCCTGTCAGAGCTGCAGCTGAGAGAGTCTCCAGCAGATCCAGAAGTGATTTAACCAGCTGCACCACAGTGTCTGCAGGTCCATGAATGTGTTTGTTAATCTCCTTTAAAAGACGTCAGAAGATAGAAGGAATTAAGGAGACAGGAGAGGTTTTGGATTTTAAAAAGAGAAGGAGCAGCAGGAGGCAGGAGCAGCTTTAACAAGATAAAGGAGCATGTGAAGAGGAGAGGTGCTGTGATTTGTTCCCGTAAGGCTCGCTGACCAACAATAACAATGAAGCATGCATGACTAATGCAACCAAGAAGAGAGGAGACAACTAAAAACAAACACCAAAACTTGAACTCATAAGATGACCACTTAAAACGAAATGTTTTTCCCAGAAAAGTAAAGAGATGCCTAAAGATGAGACAAATATTTAAACAAGGTTATTTAAGAGCTTAATATTTTATTCATAATAATCATTGTAGAAGCACTGCAGTCTCAAGAGGAGGCTCACTCTTCCACCCTGTGATAACCCCTGATCGTCCCTCCTGTCCCTCTCAAGGTCATGAAGGGCAGGAGTCTGTCCTACCTGACACTGGACACGAGGTGGAGACTCCCTGAACCAGAGTCAGGTAACCACTCACACTCAGACTTATGCCTAAGGGCATGTCAGAGCCACCAGTTAACAGAATGAGCATGTTTTTGGGCTGTGAGAGGAAACAGGAGTACCTGGAGAAAAACCACACATGCACGGGAAGGACATGCAAACTCCACACAGAAAGGCCCAGAGAGAGAGTGGAACCAGCAACCTTCTCTGTGAGTCACGAGCACTACCTGCTGAACCACTATGCAGCCCGATAAATCTTCAGATTGAACTTTAATTAAAGTGGAAATGCTTCATATCTGATTTCTGGAACCTTCTTATTTTAACCAGTTTGACCCTAAAAGAACAAACTTCTGTTTCCACCCCTGACACAGGCTCTGCTCTGTGATTCTGCCCTTTAAGCCAAAGGAAATAACACTGAAATCTGGATTATTTTGCTGCATGTATTTGTTTCTCAGTTATTCCAGGTAAAGGTGACGGTACGAGGGTCACCACCTCACACATGCAGTTTGACTGATACCATGTGGCATCTTCAGGAAACTGTGCCCATCAACAAACCGGCTGTTTAACACTTATGATGGAAACAGTCCTGTGTTTGTTTAATGCCTCCCATTTGAAAACGTCTAAGTTAGGGATGGGAAACATAAGTCAGAAGAAGAGCCATGCTGATTTTCCAAGTTTTAATGCATTTCATGAGACTGTCAGTTTAATGGTTTGTCTGACTATAATTTAACAAAAAGAACAAAAGCTGTACACAGCCAAGACTCATCATATAAACATGTAGATAACTGAATTTAAATAAGAGTAGAAATATTTAATTTAATAAACTAAACGCAGAACTGAAGCCAGTTTCACCCACTTTTTCAATTCAGTAACTGAGCATTTCCTGGTAATGAAGTCAATTTGACAAACATTTCCATTTTCACAAATCCAAAGAAAGACAACCCCAGCCTCTTTTAAGCCTTCTGCTCGAAAATTACATGCCCTTGAAGAAAAGAGTATATCTCTGCGACTACAAGCTCTAATAATAATTTAGGTGTCATAATAAAGGGAACACTTGTGAAATTTTAAGTTCCCCACACAAACACACACACTCGTAGCCTATATTATTGAATCAATTATGTCATTGTGCAATAAACTTTACATGTTTTTATGAAATTCATTCACATTAACAATAAGGCAGGCAGTGTTCCCAAAATGTGCCACACAAATGAAGTTTCATAATAACTGTACTTAAAATGACATAATCATTGCACAAAACTGCTGATCAGTTAGGCTACAACACCTGTAGCTGTTCAGGAAATGAAGTGATGGTTGGATATAAAAAGGCACGCACTCACAATGTGTAAAGACACACGGTGTCTTATCTGACACTGCTGGAGGACGTGGCACACAGGAGACTCTAACATCCATGTCCCTCACCTGTCACTCAGACACTCTTTCTATGGAGAGCGATTCACGTTTTCACCTCCACTTTTATGGCAGACCATTTCTTCTGTTACTTCAGCCACAGTCCGACCCTCTGAGGCAGCCTCATTTACATCATCAGACACAGGCTCCACTCTGCTGCCTCTCTGGCATTAGTGATGCCCACTCTGTGCCCACTTATCAATATCTCAACCTCACATTGAGTGACATTTCTTTTTTGCTCGTTTTCCCTCTCGGTCCATCGTGAATTTGGTATCATTGAATATTCACCTGTTCCCATGACCTTTTATAAGCTGTTTGTGCCAGCATGTAGTTGAATGGGTGTGCCTTATAAAGTGTCAGGTGAATGTAGACAGTGGGCTCTAATTTCCTGGCGCAACTCAGGATGGCGCAGCCTGGCGCACCCCGCGCAGTGGTAATTTTGTCCGGCGCACCGCCGTGCGCAGTGAATTTGGCAATTTGGTAGACCGGCTGCGCCGAGATGGGTGTGGCGGTGCACCAGGGGGAGGTGTCGACAGATTCAGGTTGGCGCAGTGACAATTTCGTGCCAAAAAAACCTGCGGAAGGTGCGCTGAAAGCTCACCAGCTCCGACCTGGTCTATTCTCTGCGCAGGTGAGGCTCACCCCGGGCAGCGATAATTTGTCTGACAGGCGCACAGTGCGCACACGCCACCAAAACCTCACAGGCAGGTATCCACAGCGTCAGGCACATTTCAATGCAATAAACAATCTCAACAACCACTATTTAATGTAACCGTCTGAACCAGCACATACATTTGTATCTATATTAATTATCCCGTCACATCTGATGTCAGATCAGAGACGTTTGTCATAATGGAAACTCAACCTGACGGCAGCTGGAACAGTGACGCAAACTAACGAGTTCACATCTCTCAGCCTACCACAAACAGCCACATCATCCGATACGGGGTATCCGGCTTCTCTCATCTCATGAAATTCAAAAGAAAAGAAAAAAGAGAGAGACGCTGACTGAATAAATGTAAGTCACTCGGTGTCTGAAGGATTTACCTGTGATTGCCCATATTTCTCTGTTTTAATCTTTATTCTTAACTTGATCTAAAAAGATGGAGTGCATTATTGCAAGGAGGATGAGGAGGAGATATCGGGGGGGGAAACAGGTTCTGCTATTTGACGATGACAGACCAGTAATGCAGGTGGATCACAAGCATGATGAATGGATTAGCCTGCTGCTGTGTTTAAATGTAATTATCACTTAATTTTGTACTCCTATTTATGACACAGGAACAGATTACATCTGTCCCGCGAGGTGGTCCACACGGTGACGCGCATCGTGGCCTCCGATGTGCGGCTCGGTGGCCCCTGAGCTCTCCCAGTTGCTGTAAAAGTGACAGCAGCTCTGACCTTCTTCGCCACCAAGGTGAAATTGTCACTGCTCCTCGCCCACAGTGCATTTAAAGGCGAGGAGAGACGTTCATTTGATTGGTGAAGATTGCACTCGGCTGTGTTAAACCCACTCACGCCTTCCCTCCTCCCTCTCTGCTACTTGCGCAGGTGGGAAGGATGGAGGCATGGGTGCGGTGTTTGGTGTCATACATACAATGTTATACATTTATACCATTATACGATTCACTTTTCTTCGTCCATAGTGTCGTGTTTCCTCTGGGACCCTCTGACCGACTGTTGACCTAATGCTCGTGCCTCCGGTTGTGACATAATGACTACCTATTGAGGACATTGATATTCGAGAGTTTGTGCATTGTGTTTTATTTTGAAAGTTCCGGATGCTTCGTACATTGACTTCCTGTCTGGTGCTTTCTCAACAGCAGTGAATGTACGAGCTTTTGAAGCGGCCGCGTAGAAAATAGACCTGAAGCGAATCTCCAGTGCCATGGCGCGCGCCGCAGCACAGGCAGTGGAATTTGTCTGATAGACTAGAGTGGGTTCTAAGTGCTCCACAGTACGATTCATGAGCGCATCACTGCGCGGCGCTTTCGCATTATGTGGAATTTGGGGGTAAGACTAAAACAACAACACAGACCGTGGATGTCCCCATTCAGCAGGCGTTTGAAAACTGTAAAATTTTCGAACGGACAGTGAAAGGATAAAGGAGTTAACAACACAGTGTTTGAATTCATAGCGGTCATCGACCAGCCTTTTCTGTCATTGAGAACCCGGGTTTTTGCAAGTTAATAGCACATTTGGGGGCCACGTTACCAGTGTTGTGCAAGTTACTATAAAAAGTAAATTGCTACAGTTACTAGTTACTACTGTTAAAAAGTAACTGAGTTAGTAACTGAGTTACTGCATTGTAAAAGTAACTAGTTACACTTAAAAGTAACTCATGAGTTACTTTTAAACATTGTCTTAACTTTAATTTCAAGTCAAATATTTTTACACTCTTTAAGAAGTATAAAAATGCAACATTAACAGTGTGCAATTTAAAAAACTGTACTATACTCTAAACATTGAAAAATCCCACACAACCTGGCATGTTTAAAGTACTTCAATTACAAATGTATTTGACACTAACTTTGTTTCAAACCACTGAGCTCATCAAAAACCATTAACAAACAGTGGTAAATTCTCCTTTGGAATATTAACACTGTCATCTGAAATCAACAAAACTATGTCCACAAAACCCAAAGGTAATGAATGACCAAAACAAATTTACCTTTGAAGAGAAACTATTAACTTGATAGTTCACCAAACATGTATTATCAATACATCAAGTGGTAGCTAGAAGAATGAAATTATTTTAAGGATGGAGTCAATGGAAATTAGGTTTTTCAAGTACGTTCAACCTCAAAGGAAAAAAACATATAATATGCTGCATTATATTTCAGAGACATTTTCCTTAAAGTGTCTATTCCTGTTGCTCCTGATTTGAGGTAGTCAGCTACTTCAGTTTCAGCAGTCACATTTTCCTCATCATCTTCAAATGAGAAGAACTCCTCCTCCTTGATGTAACTTTGAGTGTTGTGCTTTGTTGGGTTGGCTTTACCTGGTTGCTGCTCCTGCTCTGAGACATGTTTCCGGCACTCTGCCACCAGTCTTGCCTTTGCTTGATTCTTCCTCGCCTGGTCATGCAGCCAGCGTAGCCTAAACTTTGGTCGAGTCACAGCAGCAGGAACAGCATCTTCACTTCCCAGCACATGTGCAAACCTTGTTTTCATTGCCTGAAATGACACAAAAAGAGTGCCACATTGCTTGTATTATGTGTTTAGCTTAAGAAATACTGCCAAAGTACATGGTAATAATAATACAATTAATTTAAATAATTAAAATAATAATCTGGTCATTGACTCATTTATAATAATTTCAAATATAAAGTGAAATCACAACTCTTACCTGGACAATTGCATCAGGTAGGCCAACAAGGATTTACAGTTCATTCTTCTTCTCTAGAGTCTTGCACGAGTGTTTCCAGTGTAGGAAGGAGTGTACCATAAAAACAGTTCTCCTCTTCCGGAAGATGCCCAATGCCACAGTGAGTGGCTTCATGACAGCACAGTACTCCCTAAGAAACTGGTGCTCACTTTCACTTACACATTTCAGCTGCAGTAGTCTCTTTGCAATAACATCTTCCACTGTCTCTGAGGCTACTGTGGAATGACTTGCCTCATTCCACAGGCCTGCACACTTTGTGGTGGCGTTTCAGTCGTGTTTTTGTTTCAGGTGTTGACATCACTAGTACCATGAAGCAGCACATCCTCAGTGTTGGTAAAAGTCACCGCATCCTCAAAATCCTCCTCACATTCTTCATATGGCTGGTAGACTTAAAAGGCCTTGACAAAATTTGAGCCGTTATCTGTGACGGTTACTGTGATTTTCTGAGAAAGTCCGTGAGATGAGTGAATATTATTTATCTCACTTGCAATGATGTCAAACGTGTGTCCTCCCTTTAATCTTCTGCAAGCCAGTACTGCTTTTCTTCTCTGCATGTTGCTAGGATTTATCCAGTGTGCGGTGATGCCTAGAAAACTTTTATTGTGCGTTGTCCAAATGTCTGACGTGGTAGCAACAAACTCTATTTCATTAATTGTCTTTTTTAGATCAACCTCCATTTTGGCATATTCGTTGTCTAAGTACTTGGAAAACGTCTTTTTGTTTGTTGGTGCCTCCCCGCATCCCATCAATATTTGGCAAATTATTTCCCTACAGGCATTAGACTCCACAGTTGATATCGGGACCATGTCCTCAACAACATACCTTTGCTATCAGTCTGTTTAGAGCTTCCTTAGTGACAAATTGTGCAGCTTGCGGTGAACTGAAGTCAAGCCTTGGTTGTTTGGATGGTGTGGCTCCTCTTTGGTCTTCAGAGCTAAGGTGGGCTGCCCCAGGAGTACCAGTGTTTGGAGTGCTGGGCTCTGTGGCAACTAGTTTAGCCGAAGCGTGTTGTTTTGTTGTTTTGCTAGGTGCTTCATGAGGTTTGAATTACTGTTCTGGGCGTTGGACAAAGTTTTCTTTCATGCACTTAAATTACAAATCACCAATATGTTTTTGTCCCTTTCCCTCGAGGAGTGAAAAAAATAATGCTGGTATTTCCAAGACAGAAAGCTAGTGTCTGACTCCCCTGCCATTGCGTGTGTGCGTACGTTTTAAGTGCGTGTCGGTATGTGTGTGTCGGTATGTCCGTTTCTCCCAAGGTGCACCCCGCTCTACTGCGTATGTCAAGTGGCTGCCGAAAGAGATGCGTGACCCATGTCTACTTTTATCCCTCTACACAAACGTAGTTGCCAGCTGTTTGAAAAAGTAATGCGTAACGCATAGTTTAAATTCTCCTTAATTGTAACCTTGAATTGTCCGGTAATTGTCCTTGAATTTAAAAAGAAATGCGTTACACTACTAGTTACCATAAAAAATAACGGAGTTACAGTAACAAGTTACTAAGTAACGCCTTACTCCCAACACTGTATGTTACACCCTCCCAAGCTGTCGCTTCTTCTCGTCCCTGCCTGCCCTCTGTGTCATCGTTGCCACACACATCCACAACAGTGCAGTCAAAGCATTAATAATTCTGTGGACCTTTGGTTGATGATTCACTTTATTTTGAGGAGGCACTTCGTTTTATTTATTTGATTAGATTTGTTGAGGTTGACATATGTAAATGTATATAATTAGGGTCCTCGCCCAAAGGGAAAGGACCTCTCTAGCTGAAGCTAGAGAGGTCCTTGCCCAACGGGAAAGGACCCTATTGTTCCTGTAGCGTTTCTTTCTTTCTTATTATTATTAGGGTCCTCGCCCGAGGGAAAGGACCTCTCTAGCTGAAGCTAGAGAGGTCCTTGCCCGAAGGGCAAGGACCCTATTGTTCCTGTAGCGTTTCTTTCTTCTTATTATTAGGGTCCTCGCCCAAAGGGAAAGGACCCTATTGTTCCTGTAGCGTTTCTTTCTTATTATTATTAGGGTCCTCGCCCAAAGGGAAAGGACCTCTCTAGCTGAAGCTAGAGAGCGGGCAAGGACCCTATTGTTCCTGTAGCGTTTCTTTCTTTTTCTTCTTATTATTAGGGTCCTCGCCCAAAGGGAGAGGACCTCTCTAGCTGAAGCTAGAGAGGTCCTCGCCCGAAGGGCAAGGACCCTATTGTTTTTGTAGTGTTTCTTTCTTCTTATTATTAGGGTCCTCGCCCAAAGGGAAAGGACCTCTCTAGCTGAAGCTAGAGAGCGGGCAAGGACCCTATTGTTCCTGTAGCGTTTCTTTCTTATTATTATTAGGGTCCTCGCCCAAAGGGAAAGGACCTCTCTAGCTGAAGCTAGAGAGCGTGCAAGGACCCTATTGTTCCTGTAGCGTTTCTTTCTTTTTCTTCTTATTATTAGGGTCCTCGCCCAAAGGGAGAGGACCTCTCTAGCTGAAGCTAGAGAGGTCCTTGCCCGAAGGGCAAGGACCCTATTGTTCCTGTAGCGTTTCTTTCTTCTTATTATTAGGGTACTCGCCCAAAGGGAGAGGACCTCTCTAGCTGAAGCTAGAGAGGTCCTTGCCCGAAGGGCAAGGACCCTATTGTTTTTGTATCGTTTCTTTCTTATTAGGGTCCTCGCCCAAAGGGAAAGGACCTCTCTAGCTGAAGCTAGAGAGGTCCTTGCCCGAAGGGCGAGGACCCTATTGTTCCTGTAGCGTTTCTTTCTTTCTTATTATTAGGGTCCTCGCCCAAAGGGCAAGGACCTCTCTAGCTGAAGCTAGAGAGGTCCTTGCCCTTTATTGTTCCTGTAGCGTTTCTTTCTTTTTTCTTTCTTATTAGGGTCCTCGCCCAAAGGGAAAGGACCTCTCTAGCTTCCTTGCCCGAAGGGCAAGGACCCTATTGTTCCTGTAGCGTTTCTTTCTTTTTTAGGGTCCTCGCCCAAAGGGAAAGGACCTCTCTAGCTGAAGCTAGAGAGGTCCTTGCCCTTCGGGCAAGGACCCTATTGTTTTTGCTTCGTTTCTTTCTTCTTATTGTTATTAGGGTCCTCGCCCAAAGGGAAAGGACCTCTCTAGCTGAAGCTAGAGAGGTCCTTGCCCGAAGGGCAAGGACCCTATTGTATTTGTAACGTTTCTTTCTTTCTTATTATTATTCCTACGCGCCTTTAAACCCTAATTTCACCCCCTAAACACGCTCAAAAACTCACCAAAATTGGCACACCCTGCAGAATCTGCGAAAAATTTGATAAAATTAAAAAATTAACCCCCAACATGCCATAATCAGCTCTCTAGCGCCACCTGGGCACACTAAAACGGCCGTCACGGCCAGTAGGAATGTCGCAGAGACCTCAAACCAACGCCCAAACGATCGTCTAATCAAGACCCACAAATCACGCGCTGACACCCCTGACCTATCTCAAACAGGAAGCCGGCAATTTGCCTTTCAAAATAAAAGCTCACCGGATCATCCCCACTTTGCACAGTGATTTCACACCCTTAACAGGCTCATAGCCATGCCAAAACTGACACACACACCCCATGGTGTACAAGATTTCTGAAAACTAAAAAATTAACCCAAAAAATGCCAATATCAGCTCTCTAGCGCCACCAAGGTGCAAAATGGAGCACAAAAATGGTTACCACGGCAACAAGGAATGTCGTAGAGAGGTCAAACCAATGTCAAAACGTTCGTCTCATCGAGACCCAAAAATCACGCGCTGACACCCCTGACCTATCTCAAACAGGAAGCCGGCAATTTGGATTTCAAAATAAGAGCTCAAGGGATCATCCCCACTTCGCAACGTGATTTGACACCCTTAACAGGCTCATAGCCATGCCAAAACTGACACACACGCCCCATGGTGTACAAAATTTCAGAAAACGAAAAAATTAACCCAAAAAATGCCAAAATGTGCTCTTTAGCGCCACCAAGGTATAAAATGGAGCACAAAAATGGTTGCCACGGCAACAAGGAATGTCATAGGGAGGTCAAACCAATGTCAAAACGTTCGTCTCATCGAGACCAATAAATCACGCGCTGAGACCCCTGACCTATCACAAACAGGAACTCAGTAATTTCCCTTTCAAAATAAAATTACAACTCTCCAGAAAAAAATTATCTCCTCCGAGGTCGTAAATGGTATCAGCTTGAAACCCGGACAGATGACAGAGGAGGCCATGCTGATCAAAAGTTATGTAGGAATTCTTATTATCTCAAACGGTTTCCGAATGACAAGCCCTCAAAGTTGGTGAACCCCAAAGAAGGCCTCCCAGCTCCTCCCATTGAAATGAATGGGGAATGAAAATACAGCTCCGGACAACTTGTAGAACAATGGCCCCTAGAGAAAAAAGTAAAAGTCCTACAGCTTTAACAAATACACGGATGGAATCCTGACAAAATTTCCAGTTCACACATATAACTTGTAGAGAGATTTGGTCCAAACTGTGGCAATGGTGAGGAAATGTTTCTAGAGTTTTGGTTGTTGTTCTGCTGCTCTGCTGTACTGCTGCAGTTTGAATGTAATGAGAGCAGCAGATGATGTCATTCACTCACTGATTGGCAGCAGCTGGTCATGTGACTCACTGAAGGGGGGGGGAATGGAATGTGTAACACACATCCTTTAGAAAGACTGAGGAGGAGCCAGAAATACATCACTTCAACTGTAATATCTCTAAAACACGAACAGATACCAAACATGTAAATAAAGATCTGGAAGAAAATGTCCTCCCGAAGGGAGGACCAACCTTTGGGAGCAACAAAAAAACCTTTGTCAACCGTTGAGCAGGTCAGCGGGTCAAAAAGATTGAAACCCTCAAAATGGAGGTCAAACGGGCATGAGGGACCTGCGAGCGAGGACCCGTCCAATGCTGCTTGCAGCTTTAATTAGGGTCCTCGCCCAAAGGGAAAGGACCTCTCTAGCTGAAGCTAGAGAGGTCCTTGCCCGAAGGGCAAGGACCCTATTGTTTTTGTATCGTTTCTTTCTTCTTATTATTATTAGGGTCCTCGCCCAAAGGGAAAGGACCTCTCTAGCTGAAGCTAGAGAGGTCCTTGCCCGAAGGGCAAGGACCCTATTGTTCCTGTAGCGTTTCTTTCTTATTAGGGTCCTCGCCTACAGGGAAAGGACCTCTCTAGCTGAAGCTAGAGAGGTCCTTGCCCGAAGGGCAAGGACCCTATTGTTCCTGTATCGTTTCTTTCTTCTTCTTATTATTATTATTCCACCAGGTCTTTAAACCTTAATTTGACCCCCTGAACACGCTCAAAAACTCACCAAAATTGGCACGCCCCTCAGAATCGGCGAAAAATTTTATAAAATCAAAAAATTAACCCCAAAAATGCCAAAATGAGCTCTCTAGCGCCACCTGGGCACACTAAAACGGCCCTCACAGCCAGCAGGAATGTTATAGAGAGATCAAACTGACGCCTAAACGTTCATCTCATCGAGACCCACAAATCACGCGCTGACACCCCTGACCTATCACAAACAGGAAACCAGCAAATTGCCTTTCAAAATAAGATTTCAAGGGAAATATATGCCAGACGCAAAAATTATCTCCTCCGAAGCCATAAATGGTATCAGCTTGAAACCCGGACAGATGACAGACGAGGCCTTGCTGATCAAAAGTTATGTAGGATTTTGTTGTTTCTCAAACGGTTTTCGAATGACAAGCCCTCAAAGTTGGTGAACCCCAAAGAAGCCCTCCCAGCTCCCCCCATTCAAATGAATGGGGAATGAAAATACAGCTCTGGACAACCTGTGGAAGATAAGCCTCTACAGAAAAGACCAAAAGTCCTACAGGTTTAAAAATTACATGGATGGATTCCTGACAAAATTTCCAGTTCACACATATAATTTGTAGAGAGATTTGGTCAAAATTGTGGCATTGGTGAGGGAGTGTTTCCAGAGATTGCTTGCTGTGCTGCTTAGCAGCTCAGTTTGAATGTAATGAGGGCAGCAGATGATGTCATTCACTCACTGATTGGCAGCAGCTGGTCATGTGACTCACTGAAGGGGGGAAATGGAATGTGTAACACACACCCATTATAAAGACTGAGGAGGAGCAAGAAATACATCACTTCAACTGTAATATCTGTAAAACACTGACAGATACAAAACATGTAAATAAAGAACTGGAACTAAATGTCCTCCCAAAGGGAGGACCAACCTTGAGGAGCAAAAAAAAAGCCTTTGTCAACCTTTGAGCAGGTCAAAGGGTCAACAAGGGATGAAACCCTCAAAATGAAGGTCAAACGGGCATGAGGGACCTGCGAGCGAGGACCCGTCCAACGCTGCTTGCAGCTTTAATTAGGGTCCTCGCCCAAAGGGAAAGGACCTCTCTAGCTGAAGCTAGAGAGGTCCTTGCCCGAAGGGCAAGGACCCTATTGTTTTTGTATCGTTTCTTTCTTCTTATTATTATTATTCAACCAGACGCGTTTTGCTTAATTTGACCCACTGAACACGCTCAAAAACTCACCAAAATTAGCACGCCCCTCAGAATCGGTGAAAAATTTGATAAAATAAAAAAATTAACCCCCAACATGCCAAAATGAGCTCTCTAGCGCCACCTAGGCACACTAAAACGGCCCTCACGGCCAGCAGGAATGTCGCAGACAGATCAAACCAACGCCCAAACGATCGTCTTATCAAGACCCACAAATCACGCGCTGACACCCCTGACCTATCTCAAACAGGAAGCCGGCAATTTGGATTTCAAAATAAGAGCTCACCGGATCATCCCCACTTCTCACTGTGATTTCACACCCTTAACAAGCTCATAACCATGCCAAAACCGACACACAGGCCCCATGGTGTACAAAATTTCAGAAAACGAAAAAATCAACACAAAAAATAACAAAATGTGCTCTCTAGCGCCACCAAGGTGCAAAATAGAGCATAAAAATGGTTGCCACGGCAACAAGGAATGTCGTAGAGAGATCAAACCAACGCCTAAACGTTCGTCTCATCAAGACCCAAAAATCACGCGCTGACACCCCTGACCTATCTCAAACAGGAAACCGGCAATTTGCCTTTCAAAGTAAAATTACTACTCTCCAGAAAAAAATTATCTCCTCCGAGGCCGTAAATGGTATCAGCTTGAAACCCGGACAGATGACAGACGAGGCCATGCTGATCAAAAGTTATGTAGGAATTCTTATTATCTCAAACGGTTTCCGAATTACAAGCCCTCAAATTTGGTGAACCCCAAAGAAGGCCTCCCAGCTCCTCCCATTGAAATGAATGGGGAATGAAAATACAGCTCCGGACAACTTGTAGAACAATGGCCCCTAGAGAAAAAAGTAAAAGTCCTACAGCTTTAACAAATACACGGATGGAATCCTGACAAAATTTCCAGTTCACACATATAACTTGTAGAGAGATTTGGTCCAAACTGTGGCAATGGTGAGGAAATGTTTCGAGAGTTTTGGTTGTTGTTCTGCTGCTCTGCTGCACTGCTGCAGTTTGAATGTAATGAGAGCAGCAGATGATGTCATTCACTCACTGATTGGCAGCAGCTGGTCATGTGACTCACTGAAGGGGGGGGGAATGGAATGTGTAACACACACCCATTATAAAGACTGAGGAGGAGCAAGAAATACATCACTTCAACTGTAATATCTCTAAAACACGAACAGATACCAAACATGTAAATAAAGATCTGGAAGAAAATGTCCTCCCGAAGGGAGGACCAACCTTTGGGAGCAACAAAAAAACCTTTGTCAACCGTTGAGCAGGTCAGCGGGTCAAAAAGATTGAAACCCTCAAAATGGAGGTCAAACGGGCATGAGGGACCTGCGAGCGAGGACCCGTCCAATGCTGCTTGCAGCTTTTTATTATTAGGGTCCTCGCCCAAAGGGAAAGGACCTCTCTAGCTGAAGCTAGAGAGGTCCTTGCCCGAAGGGCAAGGACCCTATTGTTTTTGTATCGTTTCTTTCTTCTTCTTATTAGGGTCCTCGCCCAAAGGGAAAGGACCTCTCTAGCTGAAGCTAGAGAGGTCCTTGCCCAAAGGGCAAGGACCCTATTGTTCCTGTAGCGTTTCTTTCTTCTTCTTCTTCTTATTATTCCACCAGGTCTTTAAACCTTAATTTGACCCCCTGAACACGCTCAAAAACTCACCAAAATTGGCACGCCCCTCAGAATCGGCGAAAAATTTTATAAAATCAAAAAATTAACCCCAAAAATGCCAAAATGAGCTCTCTAGCGCCACCTGGGCACACTAAAACGGCCCTCACGGCCAGCAGGAATGTCATAGAGAGATCAAACTGACGCCTAAACGTTCATCTCATCGAGACCCACAAATCACGCGCTGACACCCTTGACCTATCACAAACAGGAAACCAGCAAATTGCCTTTCAAAATAAGATTTCAAGGGAAATATATGCCAGACGCAAAAATTATCTCCTCCGAAGCCATAAATGGTATTAGCTTGAAACCCGGACAGATGACAGACGAGGCCTTGCTGATCAAAAGTTATGTAGGATTTTGTTGTTTCTCAAACGGTTTTCGAATGACAAGCCCTCAAAGTTGGTGAACCCCAAAGAAGCCCTCCCAGCTCCCCCCATTCAAATGAATGGGGAATGAAAATACAGCTCTGGACAACCTGTGGAAGATAAGCCTCTACAGAAAAGACCAAAAGTCCTACAGGTTTAAAAATTACATGGATGGATTCCTGACAAAATTTCCAGTTCACACATATAATTTGTAGAGAGATTTGGTCAAAATTGTGGCATTGGTGAGGGAGTGTTTCCAGAGATTGCTTGCTGTGCTGCTTAGCAGCTCAGTTTGAATGTAATGAGGGCAGCAGATGATGTCATTCACTCACTGATTGACAGCAGCTGGTCATGTGACTCACTGAATGGAATGTGTAACACACACCCATTATAAAGACTGAGGAGGAGCAAGAAATACATCACTTCAACTGTAATATCTGTAAAACACTGACAGATACAAAACATGTAAATAAAGAACTGGAACTAAATGTCCTCCCAAAGGGAGGACCAACCTTGAGGAGCAAAAAAAAAAGCCTTTGTCAACCTTTGAGCAGGTCAAAGGGTCAACAAGGGATGAAACCCTCAAAATGGAGGTCAAACGGGCATGAGGGACCTGTGAGCGAGGACCCGTCCAATGCTGCTTGCAGCTTTAATTAGGGTCCTCGCCCAAAGGGAAAGGACCTCTCTAGCTGAAGCTAGAGAGGTCCTTGCCCGAAGGGCAAGGACCCTATTGTTCCTGTAGCGTTTCTTTCTTATTATTATTTTTCCCGAGGGCAAATAAACCTTAATTTGACCCCCTAAACACGCTCAAAAACTCACCAAAATTGGCATGCCCCTCAGAATCGGCGAAAAATTTTATAAAATGAAAAAATTAACCCCCAACATGCCAAAATCAGCTCTCTAGCGCCACCTAGGCACACTAAAACGGCCCTCACGGCCAGCAGGAATGTCGTAGAGAGATCAAACCAACGCCTAAACGTTCGTCTCATCAAGACCCAAAAATCACGCGCTGACACCCTTGACCTATCTCAAACAGGAAGCCGGCAATTTGCCCTTCAAAATAAAATTTCGAGGGAAATATATGCCAGAGGAAAAAATTATCTCCTCCGAGGCCATAAATGGTATCAGCTTCAAACCCGGACAGATGACAGAGGAGGCATTGATGATCAAAAGTTATTCGGGATTTTGTTGTTTCTCAAACGGTTTCTGAATGACAAGCCCTCAAAGTTGGTGAACCCCAAAGAAGCCCTCCCAGCTCCTCCCATTGAACTGAATGGGGAATGAAAACACAGCTCTGGACAAACTGTGGAAGTTAAGCCTCTACAGAAAAAAGAAAAAGTCCGACAGCTTTAAAAAATACACGGATGGAATCCTGACAAAATTTCCAGTTCACGCATATAACTTGTAGAGAGATTTGGTCAAAATTGTGGCAATAGTGAGGACCTGTTTCACAGATTTGGTGTCCGTGCTGCTTGGCTGCAGTTTGAATCTGGATGAGTCAGCAGATGATGTCATTCACTCACTGACTGGCAGCAGCTGGTCATGTGACTCACTGAATGGAATGTGTAATACACACCCATTATAAAGACTGAGGCTCCTGATAGAGCTGCAGCTACACACCTCAGTCTAACTTACAGAAGGTCAAAGGGTCAAAAATGCATGAAACATTAAAAATGGAGGTCAAATGGGCATGAGGGACCTGCGAGCGAGGACCCGTCCAATGCTGCTTGCAGCTTTAATTATTAGGGTCCTCGCCCAAAGGGAAAGGACCTCTCTAGCTGAAGCTAGAGAGGTCCTTGCCCGAAGGGCAAGGACCCTATTGTTCCTGTAGCGTTTCTTTCTTCTTCTTCTTCTTATTATTCTACCAGGTCTTTAAACCTTAATTTGACCCCCTAAACATGCTCAAAAACTCACCAAAATAAGCACGCCCCTCAGAATCGGCGAAAAATTTGATAAAATGCAAAAATTAACCCCAAAAATGCCAAACTGAGCTCTCTAGCGCCACCTAGGCACATTAAAACGGTCCTCACGGCCAGCAGGAATGTCGCAGAGAGATCAAACCAACGCCCAAACGATCGTCTAATCAAGACCCACAAATCACGCGCTGACACCCCTGACCTATCTGAAACAGGAAGCCGGCAGTTTTGACTTCAAAATAAGAGCTCACCGGATCATCCCCACTTCACACCGTTATTTCACACCCTTAACAGAATCATAGCCATGCCAAAACTGACACACATGCCCGATGGTGTACAAAATTTCAGAAAACGAAAAAATTAACCCAAAAAAGGCCAAAATCAGCTCTCTAGCGCCACCAAGGTGCAAAATGGAGCACAAAAATGGTTGCCACGGCAACAAGGAATGTCGTAGAGGGATCGAACCAACGTCAAAACGTTCGTCTCATCGAGACACAAAAATCACGCGCTGACACCCCTGACCTATCTCAAACAGGAAGTCGGCAATTTGCCTTTCAAAGTAAAATTACAACTCTCCAGAAAAAAATTATCTCCTCCGAGGCCGTAAATGGTATCAGCTTGAAACCCGGACAGATGACAGAGGAGGCATTGATGATCAAAAATTTCAAAGGATTTTGTTGTTTCTCAAACGGTTTCTGAATGACAAGCCCTCAAAGTTGGTGAACCTCAAAGAAGGCCTCCCAGCTCCCCCCATTCAAATGAATGGGGAGTGAAAATACAGCTCTGGACAACCTGTGGAAGATCAGCCTCTACAGAAAAAACAAAAAGTCCTACAGCTCTGAAAAGTACACGGATGGAATCCTAACAAAATTTCCAGTTCACACATATAACTTGTAGACAGATTTGGTCAAAATTGTGGCAATGGTGAGGAAATGTTTCTGTAGATTTGGTTGTTCTGCTTCTCTGCTGCTCTGCTGCAGTTTGAATGTAATGAGGCAGCAGATGATGTCATTCACTCACTGATTGGCAGCAGCTGGTCATGTGACTCACTGAAGAGAGGAAAATGGAATGTGTAATACACACCCATTATAAAGACTGAGGCTCCTGACAGAGCTGCAGCTACACACCTCAGTCTAACTTAAAGCAGATCAAAGGGTCAAAAAGGGATGAAACCCTCAAAATGGAGGTCAAACGGGCATGAGGGACCTGCGAGCGAGGACCCGTCCAACGCTGCTTGCAGCTTTAATTATTAGGGTCCTCGCCCAAAGGGAAAGGACCTCTCTAGCTGAAGCTAGAGAGGTCCTTGCCCAAAGGGCAAGGACCCTATTGTTTTTGTATCGTTTCTTTCTTATTATTATTAGGGTCCTCGCCCAAAGGGAAAGGACCTCTCTAGCTGAAGCTAGAGAGGTCCTTGCCCAAAGGGCAAGGACCCTATTGTTTTTGTATCGTTTCTTTCTTATTAGGGTCCTCGCCCAAAGGGAAAGGACCTCTCTAGCTGAAGCTAGAGAGGTCCTTGCCCGAAGGGCAAGGACCCTATTGTTCCTGTAGCGTTTCTTTCTTCTTCTTATTATTATTCCTACGCGCCTTTAAACCTTAATTTGACCCCCTAAACAAGCTCAAAAACTCACCAAAAGTGGCACACACCTCAGAATCGGCGAAAAATTTGATAAAATGTAAAAATTAACCCCCAACATTCCAAAATGAACTCTCTAGCGCCACCTGGGCAGACTAAAAAGGCCACAACAGCCGGTAGAAATGTCGTAGAGAGATCAAACCAACGCCCAAACGTTCGTCTCATCGAGACCCACAAATCACGCGCTGACACCCCTGACCTATCTCAAACAGGAAGCAAGCAATTTCGATTTAAAAATAAGAGCTCACCGGATCATCCCAACTTCCCACCATAATTTGAAACCCTGAACAAGCTCACAGCCAGGCCAAAACTGACACACACATCACACAGGGTACAAAATTTTATAAAACAAAAAAATGAACCAAAAATATGCCATAATGTGCTCTCTAGCGCCACCTAAGTAAAAAATTGACCACAAAAATGGTTGCCATGGCAACAAGGAAAGTCATAGACAGATCAAACTGAGGTCAAAACGTTGGTCTCATAAAGACCCACAAATCTCGCGCTGACACCCCTGACCTATCTCAAACAGGAAACCGGCAATTTGCCTTTCAAAGTAAAATTACTACTCTCCAGAAAAAAATTTTCTCCTCCGAGGCCGTTAATGGTATCAGCTTGAAAGCCGGACAGATGACAGAGGAGGCATTGATGATCAAAAACTTCAAGGGATTTTGTTGTTTCTCAAACGGTTTTCGAATGACAAGCCCTCAAAGTTGGTGAACCTCAAAGAAGCCCTCCCAGCTCCCCCCATTCAAATGAATGGGGAATGAAAACACAGCTCTGAACAAACTGTGGAAGATCAGCCTCTACAGAAAAAACAAAAAGTCCTACAGCTTTGAAAATTACATGGATGGATTCCTGACAAAATTTCCAGTTCACTCATATAACTTGTAGAGAGATTTGGCCAAAATTGTGGCAGTGGTGAGGAAATGTTTCTAGAGTTTTGGTGTCCGTGCTTCTTAGCTGCAGTTTGAATTTCATGAAGGCAGCAGATGATGTCATTCACTCACTGATTGGCAGCAGCTGGTCATGTGACTCACTGAAGGGGGGGGAAATGGAATGTGTAACACACACCCATTATAAAGACTGAGGAGGAGCAAGAAATACATCACTTCAACTGTAATATCTCTAAAACACGAACAGATACCAAACATGTAAAACCAAGATCTGGAAGAAAATGTCCTCCCGAAGGGAGGACCATCCTTGAGGAGCAAGACAAAAGACCTTTGTCAAACTTTGAGCAGCTCAGCGGGTCAAAAAGGAATGAAACCCTCAAAATGGAGGTCAAACGGGCATGAGGGACCTGCGAGCGAGGACCCGTCCAATGCTGCTTGTTAGGGTCCTCGCCCAAAGGGAAAGGACCTCTCTAGCTGAAGCTAGAGAGGTCCTTGCCCGAAGGGCAAGGACCCTATTGTTTTTGTATCGTTTCTTTCTTATTATTAGGGTCCTCGCCCAAAGGGAAAGGACCTCTCTAGCTGAAGCTAGAGAGGTCCTTGCCCGAAGGGCAAGGACCCTATTGTTCCTGTAGCGTTTCTTTCTTATTATTATTATTATTATTATTATTCCACGCGACTTTAAACCTTAATTTGACCCCCTAAACATGCTCAAAAACTCACCAAAATTGGCAGGCCGCTCAGAATCGGCGAAAAATTTGATAAAATCAAAAAATTCACACCAAAAATGCCAAAATGAGCTCTCTAGCGCCACCTGGGCACACTAAAACGGCCCTCATGGCCACTAGGAATGTCACAGACAGATCAAACCAACGCCCAAACGATCGTCTAATCAAGACCCACAAATCACGCGCTGACACCCCTGACCTATCTCAAACAGGAAGCCGCCAATTTGGATTTCAAAATAAGAGCTCACCGGATCATCCCCACTTTGCACCGTGATTTCACACCCTTAACAGGCTCATAGCCATGCCAAAACTGACAGACACGCCCCATGGTGTACAAAATTTCAGAAAACTAAAAAATCAACACAAAAAATAACAAAATGTGCTCACTAGCGCCACCTAGGTTCAAAACGACACACATAAACGGTCGTCACGGCAACAAGGAATGTCGTAGAGAGGTCAAACCAATGTCAAAACATTCGTCTCATTGAGACCCAAAAATCACGCGCTGACACCCTTGACCTATCTCAAACAGGAAGTTGGCAATTTGCCTTTCAAAGTAAAATTACAACTCTCCAGAAAAAAATTATCTCCTCCGAGGCCGTAAATAGTATCGGCTTGAAACCCGGACAGATGACAGAGGAGACCATGCTGATCAAAAGTTATAAAGGAATTCTTATTATCTCAAACGGTTTTCGAAGGACAAGCCCTCAAAGTTGGTGAACCCCAAAGAAGGCCTCCCAGCTCCTCCCATTGAAATGAATGGGGAATGAAAATACAGCTCCGGACAACTTGTAGAACAAAGGCCCCTAGAAAAAAAACTAACAGTCCTACAGCTTTAAAAAATATATAGATGGAATCCTGACAAAATTCCCAGTTCACACATATAACTTGTAGAGAGATTTGGTAAAAATTGTGGCAATGGTGAGGAAATGTTTCCGTAGATTTGGTGGTTCTGCTTCTCTGCTGCAGTTTGAATGTAATGAGGCAGCAGATGATGTCATTCACTCACTGATTGGCAGCAGCTGGCCATGTGACTCACTGAAGGGTAGGGAAATGGAATGTGTAACACACACCCATTATAAAGACTGAGGAGGAGCAAGAAATACATCACTTCAACTGTAATATCTGTAAAACACAAACAGATACCAAACATGTAAAAGAAGGATAAGGAAGTAAATGTCCTCCCGAAGGGAGGACCAACCTTGAGGAGCAAAAAAAAAAAAGGCTCCTGACAGCGCTGCAGAAACACACCTCAGTCTAACTTAAAGCAGGTCAAAGGGTCAAAAAGGGATAAAACCCTCAAAATGGAGGTCAAACGGGCATGAGGGACCTGCGAGCGAGGACCCGTCCAACGCTGCTTGTTATTAGGGTCCTCGCCCAAAGGGAAAGGACCTCTCTAGCTGAAGCTAGAGAGGTCCTTGCCCGAAGGGCAAGGACCCTATTGTTCCTGTAGCGTTTCTTTCTTATTATTATTTTTCCCGAGGGCAAATAAACCTTAATTTGACCCCCTAAACACGCTCAAAAACTCACCAAAATTGGCATGCCCCTCAGAATCGGCGAAAAATTTTATAAAATGAAAAAATTAACCCCCAACATGCCAAAATCAGCTCTCTAGCGCCACCTAGGCACACTAAAACGGCCCTCACGGCCAGCAGGAATGTCGTAGAGAGATCAAACCAACGCCTAAACGTTCGTCTCATCAAGACCCAAAAATCACGCGCTGACACCCTTGACCTATCTCAAACAGGAAGCCGGCAATTTGCCCTTCAAAATAAAATTTCGAGGGAAATATATGCCAGAGGAAAAAATTATCTCCTCCGAGGCCATAAATGGTATCAGCTTCAAACCCGGACAGATGACAGAGGAGGCATTGATGATCAAAAGTTATTCAGGATTTTGTTGTTTCTCAAACGGTTTTCGAATGACAAGCCCTCAAAGTTGGTGAACCTCAAAGTAGCCCTCCCAGCTCCTCCCATTGAAATGAATGGGGAATGAAAACACAGCTCTGGACAAACTGTGGAAGTTAAGCCTCTACAGAAAAAAGAAAAAGTCCGACAGCTTTAAAAAATACACGGATGGAATCCTGACAAAATTTCCAGTTCACGCATATAACTTGTAGAGAGATTTGGTCAAAATTGTGGCAATAGTGAGGACCTGTTTCACAGATTTGGTGTCCGTGCTGCTTGGCTGCAGTTTGAATCTGGATGAGTCAGCAGATGATGTCATTCACTCACTGACTGGCAGCAGCTGGTCATGTGACTCACTGAATGGAATGTGTAATACACACCCATTATAAAGACTGAGGCTCCTGATAGAGCTGCAGCTACACACCTCAGTCTAACTTACAGAAGGTCAAAGGGTCAAAAATGCATGAAACATTAAAAATGGAGGTCAAACGGGCATGAGGGACCTGCGAGCGAGGACCCGTCCAATGCTGCTTGCAGCTTTAATTAGGGTCCTCGCCCAAAGGGAAAGGACCTCTCTAGCTGAAGCTAGAGAGGTCCTTGCCCGAAGGGCAAGGACCCTATTGTTCCTGTAGCGTTTCTTTCTTCTTCTTCTTCTTATTATTATTCCACCAGGTCTTTAAACCTTAATTTGACCCCCTGAACACGCTCAAAAACTCACCAAAATTGGCAGGCTGCTCAGAATCGGCGAAAAATTTTATAAAATCCAAAAAGTAACCCCCAACATGCCAAAATGAGCTCTCTAGCGCCACCTGGGCACACTAAAATGGCCCTCACGGCCAGTAGGAATGTCGCAGACAGATCAAACCAACGCCATAACGAGCGTCTAATCAAGACCCAAAAATCACGCGCTGACACCCCTGACCTATCTCAAACAGGAAGCCGGCAATTTGGATTTCAAAATAAGAGCTCCCCGGATCATCCCCACCTCGAACCGTGATTTCACACCCTTAACAGGCTCATAGCCATGCCAAAACTGACACACAGGCCCAATGGTGTACAAAGTTACAGAAAACGAAAAAATCAACACAAAAAATAACAAAATGTGCTCTCTAGCGCCACCAAGGTGCAAAATGGAGCACAAAAATGGTTGCCACGGCAACAAGGAATGTCATAGAGAGATCAAACCAACGTCAAAACGTTCGTCTCATCGAGACCCAAAAATCCCGCGCTGACACCCCTGACCTATCTCAAACAG
>JBAMNC010002093.1:35000-57158 GCA_037902135.1 Cetoscarus ocellatus | reverse complement strand
AATGGTATATCCTGCATCCCTTATTCTCCATGATATAAGAGAAATCTGTAAAGGATCAAACTCTAAATGCAGTCAACTAGTGCAGCAGTTCTCAAACTGTGGGTAGAGGCCCATAAGTGGGTCTCAGAGCTGTTTTCAGTGGATGATGGATAAATTGGGTGAAAATGTGTTAAATATGTTTTCAATGTACAGAGGCCCTAAGTGAACTAACATTATACATTTAATTTTTTCTCCAATGTCTTTGCATAAGAAATATGTTTTCTTCCATCTGAGGTCCAAACTGCAATGTTTTTTTCATTAAACAAATTAAAGTGGTTGATCTTTTGAGATTTGGGTCATGATGACTGTTAAGTTGGTGATTGTTCCTTGGGGAAGAGCTGTAAGAGCCATCTCTTCAGCATAATTATTTTTATCTAAAAAGTGACAAATATCAATGTTTTCTTTCACTTCCCAAATTAACTAATGCTACGACGGTTTATACATTTCCAGCAAAAGGACAGAGACACCCTCAGAATTTACCTTGTTTGACAAATTTGCCATCATACATCAGTGATCATCAACTGGTGGCCTTGAGGCCACATCAGGCCCTCCACAGCCTCCTAACCAGCCCCCAGGACATTATCAAGTTCAAAAAATGTGAGGGGGAGGGGGATTATCTGTAGTTTTAGAAGTATTTTTTTTTTCATTGATTCCCTATATATGTAAATGCAACTGCTGAAACTGCTGGAACCTGTTTTACAGAAATTCACCCGTCAGCCAATCTTAGCCAACATCCAACCAGGAAAATGAGCATATTTAAGTTAAACGCAGTGATGGAAACATGACAGACCAGAGAGAAAGAGCCAAGATAGACCCGAAAAAGACTCAAAAGGACTCGAAACTCCAACTGTAGGACTTAGGACCTGACTTGAGATTTGTTGTTGGTCTTGACTTGGGACTTGACTTGAGGACTTGCTTGTCAGACATCGAGGCACATATTTCCATTCTTGAGGAAACTTACCGAGACTCAAGTTCTGATGATACTCTCCAAGCTGTTTTGAACTTAAGATATGAGAATAAACATATCCTTGGTGGGCAGGTAGCTTCGTTATCCCTAAGCTCAAACAAAAGCATTTTGAGCTGGGTGATGTGATGTTCAAAGGATCATTGAGTGTTTTGGTCAGACTACGCCACCTGCTGGTTAAGTAGTAGACACACAACACATGTGAATATCTGCAGCTGTACCTAGGATGGCAGGAAACGCTGCAGCTCTTCAGCCTTTTGACACTATAAGTGACCCTAGCTCTGCTGGTCCTCACTGGAATCAATATGTGCAAAGGTTTGAAAACTACACAACTGCAATAAACATACCTAGAGATGCTAGGCTTTAAACATTGTTGCTACATTTAGCAGGAGAACGAGTTCATGACATTTACAACACTCTGGCAGCAGATGATAAGTATGCAGATACAAAACAGAGGATATCTGGCTATTTCTTTCCCAAGAAAAACATCCAGTACCAAGTGTACACTTTCAGAAAAGCAGAGCAAGAACCAGGAGAAAACATGCACAGTCATCACATCAAACTGAGGATGTTAGCCAAGAACTGTGAGTTTGCAAGTGTTGAAGCAGAAATTACTACGCAAATAATACAAAGCTGTGTATCATCCGGACTGGGCAGGAAAGCCCTGAGAGAACCAGAACAGAGTCTATATGAGCCTCTAGATCATGGAAAAACCCCTGAACTATCGGAAATGCAAACAACTGGTATAGAAAGAGACACTATAGCAACTGTGGACCAATGGATAAAAAGTCTGAAAAAACATGATGTCAGCAAATGGTCAGGGAAACGACATCCAGAGAACTGCTGCAGCAACTGTGGAGGTAAATACCACCATGATGGTGAATATCCTGTAGGAGGAAAACAATGTTGAGCCTGTGCTGAGCAGAACCCCTTTACAAGACAGTACCATTCAGAGTTGAAGGACAGTAATATTAAATAATAGCAAAACAGAGACAAACAGCACCCAAAGAAAGTTTACAACATAAAGACTGCACAAGGTGAGAAAACAGAACACAATTCTTCAAGTACTGAAAAAGCTTCTGTGTTTGTTGTAAATGCTGAAGAGATGTCATAGCTGCCACAGACTTACATCAAGCTAAATAGCAACAACATGTCTGTCTTAATAGATACAGGAGCTACAGCTAACTGTCTAAGTGAAGCTAACTTTGAGACTCTGATGCCATGTCCACAACTCAGGCCCATAAATATCAAGATTTACCTTTTTCACTCCAAGGTTTCACTACCTGTCAGTGACATTCAATTGCACTGTGGAAAAGGACAGAAATTTTTTGTTGTTAAAGGAGCTGGATTCAATGTACTCAGCTATGAGACATCCAAACACTGGGACTAATTAAGATAATCACAGCTGTGTAAACTATGCCTCAGTATCCCACTGTTGACATCTCAAGCTGTTTGTTGGATCTCCCAAGCCTAAAGACCCTGACAAAGTATGAGTTTGTGTCGATATGCGACAAGCCAACACAGCCATCAAGAGAGAACACCACATCATGCCAGTGATGTGATGCACGAATTAAATGAAGTAACCGTATTTTCCAAGCTAGATCTAAGAGCTGGATATCATCAGTTGTAACTTCATCCAGACAGCAGGTACATAACCGCGTTCACCACCCTCTTTGGACTACGACGCTACAGAAGGCTGAGTTTTGGTACATCTTCAGCTGCAGAGGTATTTCAAAACACCATATGCCAAACACTGCAAGGTATCCGTGGTGTGAAGAACCTCAGCGATGACATCATGGTTTGTGGTGCCACCCAGATTGATCACGACAGCAACCTTCGAGTACTGTTTCAGAGGCTCAGGGAAAGTGGTCTCACACTTAGCCATGAAAAAAGTTAAATAAAACCAGGCTTGAATTTCTCAGGTTCATCTTTTCTGCTGAAGGAGTTTCAGCAGACCCCAAGAAAAGTTGCAGCCATTCAGCATGCACCAGATTGACAAAACCCAAGTGAAATCAAAAGTTTGCTGGCATGGCTAACTATTTCTCCAGATTCATCAAAGACTTTTCTTCCCTTTCAGAACCACTACGTAAGCTTATCAGAAAAGACTCACCCTGGGTATGGGGCCCAGAACAGAGATCTGCCTTACAGACTCTCAAAGACCACCTGACCAGCAACACTACAGTGTCATATTTCTGCTCAGGAAGAGAGACAGAGCTGGTCGTCGATGCTAGTCAGCAGGGTTGGCTGCAATTCTCTGTCAAATTGATGGAAAAGGGGTGAAGCACATTATCGCTTATGCAAGTCAGTCTCTAAGTGATGTGGAGAAAAAATATTCCCTGACAGAAAAGGAAGCTCTTGCCATTGTGTGTAGTTGTGAGCATTTCCATCTTTACATCTGTGGTCATCCATTCACTCTGGTGACAGATCACAAAGCACTGGAAATCATTTGGAACAACCCCAGGTCAAAACCACCTGCCTGGATTGAGAGATGTGGACTGAGACTTCAGCCTGAAAACGACAAGGTGGTACACAGAAAAGGATCTGACAACCCAGCTGACTACGTCTGGTCACCCACCTCCATCGCAGACTGGTGACAACACCCGTGCAACAAAGGTAGCAGAGGATGATGTGAACTTCCCTGCAAATCATTCTACGCCTAAAGCCATAATGTCCATAACGATAGAAATCAAGGCAGAGCCACTCAAAGACACAATCCTCCATGAGGTCAGTACTCAGACACAACACACAAAGCAGACAAGTCAAAACATGCAGGTATAATGAAGCACTTCAGACAGATAAGCAGTGAACTGATCACATCCCATGCATCAGATGTCATTCTTCGAGGCACCAGAATAGTGATTCCTTCAGCACTTCAGAACAGAGTGTGAAAGCTAGCCCATACAGGACATCAAGTCATTGTAAAGACTAAAGCATTACTCAGGACCAAAGTTTGGTTCCCAGATATTGATCGCAAAGCAGAGGCAGCAGTTCATAGTTGTCTTGCTTGCCAGGCAAAAACACCAGTCCCACATGCTGAACCTCTAAAAATGACAGCAAGCTCCCTGGCAATGCGTTAGGGCTGATTTCTATGGACCACTCCCATCTGGAGACTATTTTCTTGTTGTCATAGATGACTACACATGCTATTTAGTGGTAGAGACTGTGAGGTCAACTTCATTCCAGTAATGGACAAGACATTCTCCATTTTTGGTATTCCTAGGGTTTTGAAAACGTACAAAAGACCAGAGTTCATCATTTGCAGATTTCCTTGGATTTTGTCATCACCGAATCACATCTCTCTGGCCCCAAGCTAATGCTACAGCTGACAGATTTATGTGGCCCCTAAGCAAAGCTGTTTGTGTGGCTGAAACACAAGGAGTCCCTTGGAAGCAAAACTTGAACACCTTCCTGCATGAGTATCGATTTACACCTCACAGCACAACAGAAAACTCACCAGCTGAACTGTTTTTCCAGAGAAAGATGTACACAAAGATTCCTTCTGTCACTCACTCTGCAGGCAAGAGTTCAGACTCTCTCTCTCTCTCTCACTCTCTCTCTCTCTCTCTCTATATCTATATATCTATATATCTATATCTATATCTATATATATATATATATATATATATATATATATATATATATATATATATATATATATATATATATATATCAATCCAAGTATCACCAGTTATATTAAAGCTCAAAAGAATCTTTAACAAACTTATGTGGAGTTGAAGCGTGGTACCAAACACACCAAAAACTCCTCCCGGAGCTGTGATACATCATTTTTTTATCTCTGGGTGGAGCTCCTCCCCTCCTACTAAAATGTACCATCCCTTCTTTAGCCTCTCTTATTAATATTTACTTCATGCATACTTGGACCTAATTATGTGAATTTCCCTTCCCTAGGACGTCACACAAATCCAATGATGACCAGCGTTGCTTCCTTTTATGGCTATAGTTTGGCATTTTCCCTTCCCTATCTCTCAAGATGGCATCTGCTGGCTCTGTCCATTGCTTCTAAATGGCTTCCCTGTGAGCTTTCCAAATATGGGCTTCCACCTTTCTTATTTTCTCAAAATGGCGTCTGCTGGTTCTGTTTACTACTTTAACATGGCTTCTCTGTGAGCTTTCCAAATATGGGCTTCCCACTTTCTTATTTTCTCAAAATGGCGTCTGCTGGTTCTGTTTACTACTTTAACATGGCTTCTCTGTGAGCTTTCCAAATATGGGCTTTCCTCTTATAAGCCTCTTTCTCAGACGTGTTAGGTTCACCAAGTCTTTGAAAAGACATCATTAGATCTGTATTTCAGCCCCATGAAAGGCAAAACTATGTCTGAAGAACCTTTTATGTATACTGAAACAGATACCTTCAGTAAGTCAGAAAGTATTACATGAAAATATAATGTGTGAAAAAGTCTAACTTCTACTTTGTGAGATTATAAAAACTATGACATTCTTGTGAACTCATCAGGCATATATTGTGTGATACTTTTAACTAGAAAAATCATATATTGTGACAATTTCAACTGCATGGATAAGGCATATATTGTGACAATCTTAATTCATACATTCTTTAAGTGTGTGTGATATATGTTGTTATACTTCTAACTAATACATTCTGTGTGTGTGTATAATATATGTTGTGATACTTCTAACTAACACATTCTGTGTGTGAGCGTGAGGATTATATGAGGCAAACATCTAAAGGAGTATATAAGGCACATATGTAACATAAATTTATGTTACCTTTAAGCATATAAGCTGAACCCCTGAATCCAGGATTCATTATAAAAATTCAAGTAAGCATACGTAAATTATGACCTTGAAGATACATAAAAATAAGCAAATGACAGTAAATATAAGAGTGAATCATATACCAATGAATCATCGATTACAACATTGATCACAAAGCCAAATACATAAGTACTTATTCGGTGTAGCATTGATAATAGCAGGAAAAGCACTGACCAAAACAACTGATTAACCAAACCACTTGTTTAAGACCATCAATCATCATTGTAATGGTACCACATTATCCCCCCTCTGTGACTGTCAATTCACACCATCATAGTCAACAATTCACATACAAAACACATAGTCGATCATCATGAGCAACAGTGTGATAAGACAACATGAATATAGGTCAATTCAGAGTCTTTTGCCCTTTCAGGACTTTCAGCCAGCAATAACCGCACAACCAAGAAAAACAACTTAGCCAAATTAACATGCATTGACATAAATCATTGGTGTACCACACAGTCAAGCATGACATAAGAACCTCAATGAAGTGAAAATAGAGGAATTATAAGAGATTAAAAGCAGTGTGGCCCTCCCTATACACAAAACACGAGCTGTGCTTAGGGCCCCACGATCCAAGGGGAGCCCCAATTTGGGCAAGGGGACGCATTCTCCGCTGTCTGATGCAGCCACGATCCGATATGTTCCATTTAAAGTGTGGCTGTTACCGATGCCTGTCAGTTATGTGATTTTGCAGTGCAGCCAGTGTACATATGAACATTTGATCTAAATAACTCTTGAATCGCTCAGTGTCTTTGGGCGCTCTCTCTTCTGTGCGCCGGTGAGTGTAAAGACACAGATAGGCACGCATTGCAGGGACAGTGAGGGATCATCAGTCACTTAGTGTGTTTTTTATAATTCAAACAGTGTCTTGATAGCTCATGTGCATGGTTTAAGTGAACACAAAGACTTCAAAACTGACGAGTCAGCCTTTTGATGAATCAAACTCAACAGTGTTCATCAGTCCAGCTGCCGTTTTCACTCACTCACTGTTTTCTAACTGATAAATTCATCCTGAGGTATCCTCCATCACTTATTCTCCGTGTTGTAAGGACAATCTTTGAATGATCAAGCTCCAAATACAATCTTCTAGTGCAGCGGTTCTCAACCTGTGGGTGGAGGCCCATAAGTGGGTCCCAGAACTGTTTTCAGTGGACAGTGTATAAATCAGTTCAAAATGTGGCAAAAATGTCTTCAGTGTATGGAGACCCTAAGAGGACAAACATCCATCAGAGTATGTCAGAGTATACCCACTAGAATAAACCAGACTACACCACTGGAAGGTGGGTATACATGCTGTTGAAATAAAAAGAAAACTTTGTGGCATAAACACCCCAGCTGCTAGCCTGCGATCATGAGACAAAAGAGGATAATTCTGTCTAGATGTGGACTGGAGACTAATTCCCTATAATTTTTGAATGTCTAGTTAACTGCATATACATTCATCTCTGTTGAAAAAGGAGTGGTTAATAATTGACCAGTTGGTGATCGTATGTTGGGCCAGGTTTATAGCAGGCTTTCCATAAATCTGATCGGCTGTATTGGATCGACTTATTAGCAGGGGGGAGCCTCAAAATGAAATTCTGCTTAGGGCCCCAATTTGGCCAGGGGCGGCCCTGATTAAAAGAGCTTAAATGAGCATACAAGAAGTGAAGAAGTGGGTGACACCTTTCACCAATCACAATAGGAATTAGATTGACGATGCCGCATGAGCAATACCATTTACACTTTATTAGCATTAAATGCCTGTGATACAAACATTTGTATCTGTTTGCAAGTGTCTTAGATACCTTATGTCTTCATTCAGGCGGGAGAGATATTAACTCCTTCAAAGTCAGCAATGCACAAAAACACCATTCAATTAACAAAAAAAAAAAAAAACAGTCTGATCAGGCAATATATAGTACAATAAATCTATTAGTAACTTGTTGAGAATCACGGTTGTTTATGCACTCACCAGCCATGAGATTTAGTGAGCTGATTGTCATACTTAAGCGTTCAACTACCAGGGCTACAGCCATATATAAGAAAAATCAGTCACTCACTGCGTTGTTTCTTCTGGAGGTAGGCAGCCTGTTTCTCCAGGTCCCTTACCTGACACATGACATGACGAAGCTCTTTGAAGTACGATCACATCTGCTCATCCTGTGTTGTTGGTGTGTGCTGCTTTGTCCTCTCCGCTGTTTTTTCAGTCTATAGTCTCTCTAGTGGCGAAGACCAGTAGCAATGTGAGGTGTTATAATATCCAAGATCATCCAGGCTCATTGGAAAAGTTGAGAGGAGAGTCCCTGGACTGTGCCCTGTCCACCTCTGACACGCAGTTGTTCTCCGTTTCTCCCGTCTTTACTGTATCCGTAATAAGATTCTTCAACTTCTTTACCCTGAGAACATTGGGGGTAGTGTACTGCTGCAATCCACTGGTACTGGCTCCTGCCACATGTGTAGAGCTAGTTCCAGGTTCTGACTCTGGGAACCTGCTGGCTGCCAACCCCACTGCACATGCTGTCTCTTGCGGCTCTGTATGCTGCAACCACACCCAGTAGGTCATTCCACATCCGTTCCTCAAACTCTGCATCAGACATGATGTGCTGCATGGGGTTACACCTAGACTCCTCTGGGGCAGGATTGGTCTCAGGCGTGGTAGTATCTGTTGCTGGGCTGGAGAGGAAACTGTCCTTTGAGCGCTCACTGAAGGCTGTGCTGAAGGCATACAGATTACTTGGCGAGGACAGTCTGTCCAGACTGATGGCCATAAAGTTGGTTGAGACCGATGTTATCATGGAGAATGCTGGTAAGGGTGGTTCCTCCCAGTAGTGTGCGATCTCCTCCTCATTCAATGGAGTGTAGTGGTTGAGCTGTCCTGGTCCCACTGGCTATCCCTCTCATTCGTTACCACCGACTTCTAGCACTGGATACCTCGCTGGTCCCTCCTGGCCCTCGACTGCTGGTCATCGCAGGACTCTGGACCTCCCCGTGTTCCGGCGTCAGCTGGAACAGTGTCACCATCGCCACTTGGGTTGGTTGCCTTTGGGGAACAGGAGGTATGTCCCATTGGCCTCCTGTCCACCATCCTCCTGTTGGAAGAGAAACTTCTGCCTGCAGATAGTAGGCTAGATCATCTATCCGGGGGCCATTTACTAATTCTTTAATTAAGTAATAGAAAACACCTAATTAGTGTTGGTGCTTTTCCTTCATTGAAAAAAAATAAAAAGCACAAGTTCAATTGACCTTGTTGACTGTCATGCTTGATTTTTAGTGCCAGTTTCTCCTGTAAAAGCAACATGCTCAGGTGGTGTAACTGTTTTTGTCAATTATCGTAACCAGTATTTTTGAAAAAATGTCATAATTTCCAGGAAATTTCATGGGGAATAAGATGTAATCCTCTGCTGCAATGTACTAAAATATTTTTTGACAGTTTATACATAATTTGTCAAATGTTATTTAGAAAACGCAACATGATTTTCAGTATTTGTCCTGCTCTAGATTGCAAAAACACATATAACTGCATTTTAAAACAGTCCTTAAAAATGTATTTTCAAATGAAATGATTACAATTAAGTCATTGTTTTCATAAGTACACTTGCATACACTCTAGGTGGAAATAAATATTTAATATTTCTCCTTTAGTTGTGGTTACACCACTTGACATTTTCAGGGGCAATCCGTCTCTCCTTTAGCAAAAAATGGTTTAAAGCTATTTAACATTACATGAAACCAACAGAAATACAAATATACATTTTTGCAAACCTGATGCAAGATCATAAAACAATTTATTAAAACATTTTTGAATTGCTCATCATGCAAACTTTTATTTGTCACTGACCCCTTTACCATTAATCATGACATATACATACTCTACTGTTTGGTCTTCTTCAGTTATCATATTGGCTAGGGCTAATGCACATCTTAACAGTTGTCTGTTTCGCTTTTCCGTGCCATTGGAGATGCCTGTCAATACTTGTGACCTGTACCCAGAGAATCACTACTGTGATGATAATTATAATTATATCCTCTGTTTCTATTGGGTTATTGAGGTATAACTGTCTGCATATTACTTCAATTTAACTATCTTGTCTCCTCCTCTCTCTTCAGGAGCTACCCCTGGAGGTGTTTTAAAGTGTTTTCTCTGAATGTTCTTATTCTGACTATTCCTTTTCTGTCTGCTTCTCTCTCTCTCTCTCACTGTGATCATTATCCAGAATCACTTCCTACACAGAATTCTTTTCTTCTGTTTGATCATCAAATAGCGCCCTGCTGTTTTTCCTTTTTAACATCTCTAAAGGCTTTGACGTATACCACGTCACCTGGCTGCACCTTCTGAAGGTCCTCTGGAACAAGGGTTCCCTGTTTCTCGGCAGATCCCTTTACCTTTCGAAAGATAACCTTGTATATTTCAGACATTGCAGTGAAGTAATTTCTCCATTCTTTTTCTAACTTATTCTAGCTCAGGTAACTTCTACGGCCCTCTCAGGTGTGGTACAGTCATAGGGCATCCTGTAAGCATCTCATGCAGGGTTAGCTGTGTCAGTCGGTTAATTTGCATAGACATTTAAGCAAGCAGCAAAGCATTTAACTAGTTCAACTTTCTAGTCCATGAGAAATGTTTCCATACAATTAACCCAAAGCCCCTTTCTGAGGACCTTGTCATCAGCAATGTTGTTACCCGTCACACTGTCACTTTAGCATAACTGCCACTGTCACCTTCACTCTACTGCACAGAATGGTCCTGATGTCCTATATGACACTTACTCTGTTAATTTAAATTCTAATTTTTATTTTGATAATTGTAATTGCCACTTATTTTTTTTGTTTTTGCTACTGTATAGTTTATTGATCTATATCTTTATGCTATTCTATAGACCTTTATGCATGCTATTTTACTCTTGCCAGTCCAGTAGATGGCAATGTTTGCAGAGAAACAGCGCTGTCACAACACACGTGGGAAGAAGAAATACTTTTCACAAACAACAATGGTGAGTGGACGCACAAAGACGCAGGAGTTTCTTGTCTGGACAACAGATCTGTCTGGATAGTTTTGTCTGGATAAGGAAACTGAGCACGGTAAGCAGCACATATGTTACTCGGTAGATGACCGAAGCTGTTGTTGTTCCTGGTATGCGAGCGCATTCTTCATGTGAAAGGGTACTGCGCATGCGTAGACGTCAGTGTTTCCCCCTAAAAGGATGAATCCTGTTTACATGAAGCTGGGTGGCAATGTGTTTTGAAAACTGTCTGCCCTGGACCCTGGTTTCAAAGTTTGCGGATTCAGGTGCTCCGGGCACCGGTCTCATGTAAACGGGAGGCTAAAACGCAATCAAACTTTCCGTTTCAGGCCATGTACTAGCCTATAATCATTAGATGCTGGCTTCTTAATTTGAGAACTTGGAGTGTGACTGGGGCTCTGTGTTTCAATAAGCACTCCTGCCTGCAACAAACCATCAATGGTAGGTTGTGGTATTTTTTTTATAATTATTGTTGTTAATTAATTAATTAATTAATTAATTGATTGATTTTTAATAAGCTTCATTCTCCTGTGAACTGTAGTCTCTTATTGATCATTTTGTCCCAATATTATTCATAGCCTTTTGGGTTTGTTGTTTGTCATATAAGAGAGTACAGTGTAAAGGTAACCTAGGCCTTGTGGCACATATAGGCTGCTACCATGGTTCCGATAATTTCAGTGTAAACTGTATCTCAGTGGAGATTTAGTTTAATCCAGAATACCATGGGGTTTTCTTTCTCTATTTTCTTCTGTGTGTAATAGGGGTATGATAAGAAGCACCTCATTTGACTGTGGTGGTGGGGTGACATGGGAGATCTTTTCATAGAGACCACCGCTTTGGCTGCACCCCTGGTAGTGGGTCCTGAGGCTAAACCAGTGACATACTTATATACTGAATTGTGAACACATAATACACTCAAATAATGTCAGTTCTGGAAATAACTACAAAGTAGAAGTGGAGTTCTGTTACATATACTTTTATTAAAACACCCAGTTGTCTTACATTGCTCTTAGGCTGCATGATCATCACAAAGAACAGACAATTCAAAGCATAAAAACCCCCATTAAAACACCGTAAAAAGATTTAATCATGATTTTTTAGATAACCCCTAAAAGTCTGCTATGATATGCCAAATAATGGTAAAGTGATTATGGTAGTTCAATAATTAACCTCTAAAAGTTTTAAATCTTGTTAATAAAACATAGTGCAAAGATAGTCAGAGTAAGATCAAATTATCAGATGTATTTGTGTAACCAGATCAGCCTCTGGGTTTTTCCCCTAAAGAAGGAAGAAAGACAAAAACATGTTGGTTTATTCCTCCACAGTTCAATGTGTTCAGACATCAGCCCTGAGGCCAAATAATAAAGATACTTACAAGTAATTGGTCCGATGGTGACAGGCTCGATGGCAAATGAGCTGGGAAGAGAACGAGCTGTCCTACTTGGACAGAACTACGAGGTGGGAGAGGGGACAGAAAGAACAGGTATTAGCAACCAGGGACTGAGCCGAGCAACTCCCAACATCAGGGACAATAAAAACCACCAGCTCTAAAAACTCTTAGTTTAGTTAAAACTGTTTTAAGGGACATGTTAACATAATGGGTCATCCGGCTTATGTGACTGCTTTTTGAACTTAAATATTTGTCACATTATCCCTTGTATCACCTCAAGGAAATTTAATCAGTTCTTGTGACCATGAAATGGTCAAACCCATATTTGTAACATAATCCCCCAAGTTTGCTTTTTTAACTGCTTGTGTTTTTAATGTATTTACAGCATTAAAAAAATACCCATTAATGACTTTTTATTACCCTTCTTTTTTTATTTAAAACTAAAAACATCAGTTGAAAAACATTAACATATCACAAATGTGTTCAAGGCCTGGCTACAAAGCCCCCTGACATAAAAAAATTCCTGAGATCGTTATTTGGCTGCTTCACCTTTCAGAAAATCTGTGCTCAAACTGTCTACTCAAAAATGTCCTTCTTATGATACCATTAAGAAATCATTCGATCCATTATCTATACCGTTCATCCCTTTCAAGGTCGCTGGGGGCTGGAGCCTATCCAAGCTGACATTGAGCGAGAGGTGTGTTACACCCTGAACTGATTGCCACATAGTGAGACAGGCTCACACTCATGGCAATTTGGAGTCACCAGTCAACCTAATGAGCTTGTTTTTTGGTCTGTGGGAGGAAGCTGGAATGCCCAGAGAGAACCCACACATGCACAGACAGAACATACAAACTCCACCTGACCGACATGGGGATTGAACCAGCAACCTTCTCACTGTGAGGCACGTGCACAACCTGCTGCAGCACTGTGCTGCCCCCATTAGGGAATGAGAAAAAGTATTTTTATGGCCCTCAGCTGGCTCCAATGAAAGGGACATGTCTAGGCATGCCTGTGCAGCCACAGTAAACAGTAGAGTACAGCACTGGAAGGCTGAGCCACATCCACTTCCTGAGTATGAATTTGTTACCCTTAATATCCCAGTTTGTATCATAGTTCACTCATTTTCATCTGCCAACAAAAGCATAAATGAAATATTTTCAACACTCTTTAAATATTATAAGATTATAGAGTACTCCACTAACATGAGTCAGTGATTATCCAAAACATTAACTTTGGTACATATTGACTTTGGTGCAATGCTAGAGTTAAATAAAATGCTTGATTTGCCCCAAGATCAAGAGATGTTTTTATCTAAATTATATAAAGGAACTTGGACATTTCCTTCTGAATTTCTTGTTTCATAATATTTATTAAAATGAGTTAAAGGGTTTCAAATCCTTATTTAATAAAATATGTGCACTTTTACAATTAGTTGTTTTGGGTTTTTTTTCCGTGCTCTGGTATGGATCAGAGAAATAAAAAAGCCATGACAAACACATGATCACTGTTTCCTAGAACTGTTATCTAAGATAATACATACACTTGTTTGCACATGGAAAAACTCTGATTCTGCATGAGTGGGCATACATGTGCAGGACATGCACCACTAACAACATGGAGAACATATTAAAGAATCACCTTTATTAAGTTTTACAAAAAGGAGATGGCATGATGTTATCAATGGATGTCAGCTGAACCAGTTTTTATCAACAGTACTCTTATATCACAGAATATAATTGTGTAATCACATGTATCATAAACTAATTAATTCAAACTACCTCTTTCAACACAAGACTCAGAAATAATAACATCCAAAATAAATGTAGAAAGTTAAACCGAGACTAGCAGAAAGGGTCGATGAGGACAAAAGTTAAGCTGTTTGGAGAGGTTTAATCAATGTTTGGCACTGATTGGTTATTTGTAGTACAGTCTTGTAACAATACTGTGCTGCTCTTTTAAGGAACTAGAGGTGTGAGGCAGGTCTTCCTAAATGCTGTGCCACTAACTGTTACCTGGCAATGGATCATTTGGTGCAGGTCCACAAAGAAATAAAACAAACAAATTTCAGCTCCCAATTTTGAATAGCAGAGACCAAAGGGTGTTGTATTTTTGAAAGACTATTTGATATTTGAGTTTGGTCTTTGGTTCTTCTGAAAAAAAAAAATCTGACAGTGTGGAGCCACTGGAAAGGTTCAGATTTGCCTGGTGGCCTGCAGCCCATCTCTGTGGTCACTTTACCTTGAATCAAGAAGTTAACTGTGCATATGGGTCCTTCTGTTACTAGACAAAATGTTGTACTGTAACCTTGCACAGCAGATGGATCTGCCTGATTCAACATCTGTAATCAGGCAGATCCATCTTACCAAGTTCCAATCATCAACAACTGTGAAAAACCGAAAGCAGGATGACCCAATCAGAGTCCTTTGGGGCAGGAAGATGTGGCTCAAGTTCTGTGGTGCAGTAGTGCCAGCCTATTACATTATCTGATTGGCCTGTAAATACTGATTGAAAGAGTGATTGTCCAATCACCTGCTGGATATGCTTCTGAAAAGTTCTGCCCTCCCCAAACACTTTCATTGGGCTCTTTTCCAGATGGACTTGTTAGACACATTTAACAGCCCCTCTGGTGTGTCAGGTTGGTCTGACAGCAACACACAATAGGACACAGGTGGTTTGACAGAAAACCAAAACTTCAGTGATCTGTTCTAATGCAGCTCAGTTTACCAGTGAAGTGTGTGAACAGCACTGTGGTCTGTAGTCTCTGTTGATGGATTAATGCTCTTCAAACAGCTAAGGCTGCATTATGTGGGCATGTCACTCTCAGTGCTCTGATTATTATGAACAATAAATCCTTCACATGGGCCTCATCTGTGAGAACTTTTGGTGTGAAGTTTGTTTCACATTGAACTGTGGAGTCTTAGATCAGTATGTGCTGCTGTTAACATAACAGTATTTATAAATCTTAACATTTAATCTATTCATTAATTACTTTTGAGAAATATTTTAGAAATATTTCTTACGGCACCAACACCAATAACTGACATGTCCCTGTTACCAACATCCCACACTGATAATGAATTGTTAGTTCTATGATGATAAATTGTTGGACTTACAGGGACGCAGTGGGATCCTCTTGGGTCACACAGATGAATGTTGCAGTGAAGATAAATGTCTCTGTACTCTTCCCCTTCCACAAAGAGCAGGGCCACAAAACGAGCATGTTGAGACCTGCCGCTCTCGATCAGAGACACCTGTCGGGCATTGGTGGGACAGCTGGCAGAGAAAATACAACATGTAACCATGGCCAAGAATATTTTTGAATTGAAATGTTATCACCTAACAAGTTCAAAAACCTGGTGGGACTTTTGCCCCTTTCAGGGGTGCTGTGATGTCATGAAAAGGTGCTTAAGCCCCTGAAAAGGTCTATAATCTCCTTTGCTCTGAAACCTGAGAGAACATGCACTCACCTGTTGTGGATGAAAAAGTCTCTCCTGGGATCTTGTGGGAGGTGTGAGGGAGTGGCGTAACAATCCTGCAGAACAACAACAAACCTGGGGTCTCTGCCTGTTACAGAGACACCCACGTACAGAGGTGAGCCCAGCGGCAGGGTCATCCGTCCTGCTGGGTAAGTCTGAGTGAAGGTGGAGTCAAGGAAAAGAGACATGGTGGTCGTGGCTTCAGCACCTGAGCCTTTAACGCCTGGTGTCCTGTAAAGAAAGTATGTTTTAGTTTAGGGAAACCAAGTTTTATGTCAACACTTTAGTATTTCCATTTTGCATTACTTGTATTTAATTAAAGAGCCTTGACTCTGGTTCATATAACATTCAACATCTGGGACATTTTTGATGACTGCTGAAGTATGTTCACAATTACTAATGTTAAAAACACCTTCAAAATGTCATATACACAGAGTCCCCCTGATCCAGCTGTATTCTCTCTCTATCTGAGATGCTCTGTTAGAGCTTCTTCCCTTGAAAGGCTCCCCTCCCCATGTGGGTCTAGTCTGTTGTGATTGGTTTACAGGTCTACTCTTTGGTCAGTGGACAATTCAATGCTACTCTGTGTCATGTTCAACTCTGCCTTCATTAGAGGGCCAGGGAAACTCGACATTTTAAGGCACCTGCTGGTGCCATAAAGACAGGACGGTGGAGAAGACCTGATGATACAGACTTTTTTTTTTGTTCATCGAAGTGCTCTGTCATGCAGTGGAAGCATGTTAAACACAGTAAAGGGCATTTAAATCTATAAAAAGTCTCATGGGCTCTTTAAGAGTGATCTGTACAACATTATGTGGCTGGGTCATTCCACATGAGATGGGCGTAAGGGAAGAAATAATCTACCAAAATAATGCTTCAAAACATTTTTGAGGAGTATATTTTTAGAGTTTCCCTTGTGGCACCTCAAAGGCTCCCTGCAGGCACCATGTTGGCCTCTCCTGACGTAAAGTCTTAAAAAGTTTCATATCAAACATGATTAATATTGATGACTACATGGTTTTAAAGATAATCATGTAAAAACTCTTCCTATGTGATGCTGTAATCGTGTGATGTTCTTGGTTGATTTTCAAAGAATTGTATCATCAGTCACTTTCACTGAGAGGTGACTTACGGCAGGACTGGATTGATGACGACGTCCAAACTGCTGTCAGTGTCCAGAGGATAGGCACAGGAGAAGGGGATGCTCTCAGGCAGGTGAAACTCATTACCATTCGGGTAGAGAAATAAAGTGTTGGAGTAGATCGCATGAGTGTTGTTGATCTGAAAAACAAAAGATGGTTGGATTAGCAGAAAATTCACCAACATTTAACATCAGATTAAGTAAGAGTGAAATAAGCAGCTTACAAACAGAACCAAGCTTCAGTAAGAGGGAATAAAAAGTTCCCCACAGGGGGAAGGCTGGTTTTCTGGCTCTTTCAGTAAATAAAAAAAAAGCTTTTGTACCATCGTGCCCCACAACACACAAAAACAAATAAAGAAAAGATAAAATAAAAAACCCAAACCAATAAACAGAGCAACAAAACAAAACAAACAAACAAAAAATAAAAAATAAAACACATGAAAGAATTCTAAAAAAGGAATGTAAGTACACAAAAAAATCAAACAGCATAATAACAAATACTAGCCAAGAAAAGACAGACAGAAAAACACAACAAGAAATAAAAAAACATAACAAAAAATTACCGTCTGAATACAAAACAAGGAGGAAAGTACAACAGCAAAGGGAAGAAAAATTAGAAAATCAAGGTAATAACATTAATTAAAAAAATAACAAAAACAAGAAAAATAAATACAAGTAAGAAAATGCAACAACTAAAAACAAACAGGACACTAAAACACAACTCAAAAACCAAGAAAATAAAATCAACGGACTAATTAACAAAATTTAAAATGTCACAAAAGTAAAATTCCAAATTATATTTATATCAGTGTGAACATTTTTTCATATACTTAAATAATTTCAACCCTTATCAAAATGCACAATCATAAAAAACCCTCCCTCAACCTTCTCATGTCTTATAGGCCCCAACACTCCTCTGCACTTATTTAAATGTTTTAATCAAGAGGGGGTCAAGGGACTACTCTTTTCAAGGGCCCATTGTGTCTGAGTTTTTCTTGCATATGTGATCAAAAAACATGAAAAATTTATTTGATTTCTACAGGACAGGTTAATAAAACAGCAGTGAGGTTTATACCATCAGAGTGTTTCCACAGACGTTTTCCAAAGCGTCCACTTCGTACCACACAACACCGTTGGACGTCCTGCTCCAGGTGCAGTTGTGAGATGCCAGGTTACCAGAGAGAGCGTCCAGCCCTGAAGTAGGGTCGTCAATATCCAGCCCCAATTGAAGCTTATCAGGGCTACAGATGAGCTGATAATTGTGCAGTCTGCGGGCTGAAACGAGAATAAAAATGAAAGAAAGCACAGACTTAGACTTAAGTTACATTGTTTTACACGGGGGACTGATACAGTATGGGCCCCATGACTGATGTGGGCCCCTAAAAATATTATAGACTCAGAAATGTTTTGTAATAGGTGTTTTGATATTTAATTACACTTCCCTTACAAAAAATACCTGTTTTCCTTGTTTTCTGTGGAAAAAAACTGTAATACTGTCATTTGCAGGATTAACCGTCCTAATTCCCCTGAGGGCGTTTCCCAAAGGGATCAATAAAGTTTAATCTAATCTAATCTAATCTAACTGATAATTTCATGGGGGTCAAATGTGGCCCATCGTCATTATTTAATAGCCCATTTAAATTCTAAAAATGATGTTGAAAAGGGTGAGGAATAGAGAAATGGGTAAAAATTATATACCTGGCTAATCATACAAAATCCCTAACAGTGAAAGTGTACCTAGAAGAATTGATGCTATTTTATAGTTGAGGAGAGATCACACCAAACATGGATCTGATTTTACCCATTTGTTTTTAAACTGATTAATTGAAATTACACAATTAAGCAGCACTTTTTTATTCCTACCTAAAACCTTTGCCTGGGACTGTTGTTCTAATAATATTGCAAACATGTTTAGCTGGTACTGAAAATTTACCTTGAGGACTTCATAAAAAAGGACTGTATGTGCAATCTAAGGTAATAATACTTTTTAAAAATGACAGTCAGAAATTAGTCAGATTTTTATGAAAGACTTTCATTTCTAAAAAAAAAACCTTTTAAAGTGCATTTTTTATGTTTTAAGATAATTTGTAACAATGTAGAAAAAAAAGAAATTGTTGTTTCCCAAGTTGACTGATTCTGTGTCATACTTTTTTTTTTTTTACCTGAATGCTAAAATTACTTCAAATAAAGCTTTAGGCTTTATAAACAGAAAAATCTTTTTTTTTTATGTATTTATAATGAGCCATCTTATGGTGCCTGCCACCATCAAGGACATGACTTGACAGGTAAGCATGACCTTCTATATTTTGTGCTGCTCTCCTGTGATGGACCACCATTACTCTCTACCTGCTGTCCTTCCTGTAACCCAAACTTCCTCCTGAAACTCCATCCCCTGACCCCCTAAACAGACGTTTACAAGCTGAATAGAGGTTCGCTGTCTCCCTCATCCTCCTTCATGTGTGTCTTCTCTTTTAGATTTGGGGACTCTGGTCAACAAAATTTCACTCACTGAAGTGTACTCACTAAACAGCAAACCAAACTTTTTGTTTTAAGGACGAATACATTTTAAAAAACCCTCTGAAAGTGGACTTCCTGATTCATACTTGATGCAAACCCAGGAATGTTTTGTGAGTCACTCACAGAGCGAAGCAGAAAGTCTTTTTAAACTTTGTTTTTCTCTCATTATCAGGTTGGCAACCTCCAGGGCAGAAAATGGAGGCCCATGTGGTAGTGTCAAAACCTGTAGTACCCTAAGTGTCCACTTGAGGCTGGCTGCAGAAACCTGACACCTTGATGACTGCATACAGGTAATACATGTTTTTACAGCCTAAATACACATCTCTACAGCCTGGTTTAAAAAAATGTGCTCTCACTGAGGGAGATGAATTTTTGACATCCTGCCTGTTGTCCTTTTATGGGGGATTTATTTAGGATTTGTGATGTGATGAATGTGGCATTACTATTGGTAAAACAGCTTTAAGTTCTGCCTTGACATGACTGATTAATCTGTGAGTAGGTTGTGCTAAAGTCCGGTTGAGTTGGCAAGTGCAGTATGGCAGAGTCAACAGAGGGGTGCACGAATGAGTCCGAAAAGGAGGGAGTGAATTAGCCTTTAGCACTTCCTGGTTGCCAAGCCTGAACCTATATGACAGGGGGAGCCAACAGGGTGCCTGCAGGCACCCAGTAGCCCACAGGGTGCTTTTGAGGTGCCCGCTAGAACATTTTAAAAGAAGCATCACCATCACCACCATGGAGCTTGAGATAAATAGCCATTTTTTACTTAAAATCTTATGTTTTGCAAATAAATCATGCTTACATCAAAACAAAAAAACTAAAAAGTGTAGCATGTGCATTAAATTTTAATATTGTCTATTTTCTCTTAACATTGACCTGCGTGGGGTCAAAGTTTATGTTGGTGCACTGATGCCATATCCCTATCAGCACTCTTGCCAGCCAGAGCCTCTACAGGGTCACTTTTTGAAAAAAGAAATCATAAAAGTGATAATGTTGTATGTATCAGATAGGTTTATCACATGCCTAAATTTTTAAGATAAATTTAAGAATACTGTTCTCATAATAATTACAAATGATAATTATTGTCAGGAATCAATGCATGTATGAAGCAAACATACAGTGTCAAACAGTAGCCTATCAAAAGCAAATTAATTATTTTAAGATTAATGATTAAATGTATATTACTCAAAAACTCCAAATCCAAAAGTAGCCCTCTATAATACTCCTCATATTTCTGGTAGCTCCAAGGGAGAAAAAAGGTTGGTGATGCTATATGGCATTTAGAATACTGGTTCAGATAAAAGCTTGAAATAAGGTTTGTGATGGACAAATGCACACAAGATCTAATTGCTTAATGGTAAATAATTGCCTGACACACCAGGTGGATCATTCAATAGATTTCATCCAGGCAACAGCCCATAGAAAGTGTTTGGGAATGGGCAGGACCAATCAGGAGCAAATCCTGCAAGTGTTACCCTACCAGATAGGGTAGTAAGCAGGCGCTGCTTACAGAGTAAAGGACAGAGAGAGCCACGTCTTGAAATGAACTCTTGGCAAAACATGTCAAAATTGAAGAGAAAATGTGCTTTCTATCGAGAATATTGTAGCATTGTATTTTGATTTTCAATCAATAAAGAGATGCCAGATGGGTCCAGAGCCCTGACCAAAAATGGCCTGTCCTGGTTCTGACACTGCCTCACCACAGTCTATCTGTGTGCACACCACCTCAGTAACATTTATGTCCCAGAAATCATCACACATGGTCCCCCACTGTCCATTGTGGAAGACCTTCACTCTGCCAGAGCAGGAGCTGTTCCCTCCATTAACCTCACCGTCAACTGCTGAGCTGGTGTTCAGTGGTGCAGTGGTTGCAGTGGTCGTGGCTTCAGTTGTTGAATCAGTGGGGGGCAACACTGTTGTGGTTTCATCCTGTTGAACTAAAAGCAGGAGAGGACAGTGATGAACTTTCTTATTTTAATGTAATCTGAACAGAAAGGTTACTGATCTCATGTGTTATTCAGAGAAGTAGTTAAATTTTTTCACCACAAAAATGCAGAAATGATGGACATGTTAACATCCCCTGGTCTGGCTGTCTGACTTTACTTAAAATGATCCATGATTAACACAAGCAAAATAAATTTGTACATTATTTTTCTACAACACAAATTAAGACTGGAGTGAAATTAATAGACTTATTACATTTTCAAAAGAACACTTGCTAACACATTGCTCCAGGACTTCAAAGGTGAAAACTTCATGATGGATTTCTAGAGAAGACTATGATGATCAATAAGGACCTGCTCAGTAAAAAAAATCAAAACAACAAACCTTTAATACTTTTAGTTAAAGTTCTTAATGGACATGAAACTAAACTTCTTTTTTTGTGAAAAAGTACAAAGTTCTTCAATTAAAAATGGATCAGTTCAGATGTTATACAATGTCTGTTCAAAATCCAGGTGATAATGACAACGTGATGATGGTCTGTGACTAAGTTTGGAGAGTTACTCCATATTTATTTTGAAGGTCAAAGTTTCGAGCCCAGCTGCAGCTGTCACATGTCAGTGTTACATGTCCTGTCATTTATTAATGAAACTTAAAGGCTGAAGTCATTTGTTTAATCTCAAATTTAAAGTACACATAATACTTGCTGCTGGCTAAAAAAAGACATGTTCATCATATGTTTTTATTAACATTTGTGTCACAAAAGGTTGTTTTTCCAGTCAAATAACAGCTGAGAGAGTCTGTGTTTCACTGAAGTGAGTGTAATCAGTTACCTGCACAGACGACACCAGCACCATAATAGTAATAATAGTAATGGTTTCCAATCT
>JBAMNC010002093.1:12500-30000 GCA_037902135.1 Cetoscarus ocellatus | reverse complement strand
TTTCATTGCCACTGCAGCTGACATCATCAAAGAAGATGGGTCCAGAGCCCTGTCCAAAAGTGGCGTAATGTGGTGCTGACACTGCCTCGCCACAGCCCATCTGTCTGCAAACCACCTCAGCCTCATTTATACCCCAGGCATAACCACACACTGTCCCCCAGTGTCCATGAAGGAAGATCTCCACTGTGCCAAAGCAGGAGCTGTTCCTTTCATTAACCAGGCGGATGTCACCATCAACCGCTGAGCTGTTGTTGTCCTGTTGAACTAAAAAGAGTTGACAAATTGAGTGATTAATTGACTTGTTTTTTAATGTTATCTGTATGGAAATAAAGGCTACTGATCTCATGAGTTATTCAGAGATGCAGTAACATTTTCTCTCCACAAAATCGCAGATGTGATGAACATTTTATCTTCACTGATCCCCTGATCTGGCTGTCCAATTTTGTTCTAGATTTGAGGATAAATGCCCGAAATGAGGTCCATGGCAAACACAGGCACAATAAATTTGGACATTATTTTTCTACAACACAAAATAAGACTGAAGTGAAATTTAAAGTTATTTCATTTTCAAAAGAACACTTGCTAACACACTGCTCCAGGACTTCAGAGATGGAAACTTCATGATGGGTTTCTAGAGAAAACTATGATGATCACTACAGACCTGCCCATTTTGAAAGGAAAAAAAAAACACTTAAATTTTTTAAGTCAAAGTTCTCAATGGAGCGGTGACTGGAGGATGAGAGATCGGTGACTAGAGGATGAGCGATTGGTGACTGGAGGATGACGCTTTGACTCCTGACTCTTGTGAGATCCCGGTGTGAACAAAGATGGCGATGCCTGGCCACCGCTACTGAAAACTTCTTTACGCTACTCATCTTCATAGTTAAGCTAACTATTATATTCCTTCCACTGCTGACAAACTGGACAAACTGGGTAATTTGGAAAGGTATATTGATGACTCTTACCAACTTCACTGCATGATGGGAAAAAAAAAAGGAAAAAACAACTCCACCACCTCCTCTCCCTCTGCCAAGCGGGCTCGGTCCCCAGACTCATTCAATGACTTTCCCACCCAGACCGAATCTCCACTCAACTACACAGAGGTTTGTGACACACTCTTCTCCATTGACAATAAACTACATGCCCTGGACACTCGGCTTGCTGTAGTTGAAATACTACATAAAGAATTTCAAGGTTTAAAACAGAGTCTAGAATTAACACAGGAACAGATCCTCACACTCACTACGGAAAATAAAGAGTTAAATTCCTCCATTCAGACGCTTACAATCAAATAGACCGATCAAACAACAAAACCACAGAACCGATGGCGATAGCTGGAGGCTTAACCATCTGTGAGAAAATTTTTTTTTACCCACTTCGCTCCTCTGTCTCTTATCAATACAGATCTAATAATCATCAGTAAAGTCCTGGCCGCCAGAATAGAAAAAGTGATTCCATCTCTCAGACACCCCGATCAGACAGGCTTTATCAAAGGTCGACAGTCATCACACAAAACTTGAAAACCTTTCAACCTCATTCAGCCCTCCACCTCCAAAAAATTTGATACCATAATTTAATCATTAGATGCAGAAAAAGCATTTGACAGGGTTAACTGGTCATTTTTATTCACCACACTACAGAAATTAGGGTTCGGAGAGTCATTTATTAACTGGATAAGGACACTTTACACGTCACCTATGGCCACAGTCACCACTAATGGGTTTACGTCATGTAGTTTCACTCTTCACAATGGCACCAGGCAAGGATGTCTGCTCTCTCCTTCACTCTTCACCATATTCATTGAACCCCTGGCAGCTGCCACACGTCAGAATCAAGAAATTAAAGGCATTCAAACACCTTCCACAGAACATAAAATCCTCCTCTATGCAGTTGATGTGTTACTCCTCCTCCAGGACCCTCACCCAGAAAGAATGCTTTTTCAGATCTCTCCAACTATGCAACCAACTAGTCAAAATCTGTTATCCTGCCACTCACTCATGATAAATGGGATGCGGCCTCCCAGTCTACACCCCACCACTACTACGCTACATTCCCATCGGTAACATAAAATATTTAGGGATCAATATTTCCACCAAGCTGTCAGAGCTGTTCACCCTTAATTTCACTCCATTACTCAAATCTCAAATCAATTCAAGATGACCTCAGTCATTGGACCAACCTACCAATCTCACTGTACGAAAGAATAATAACAATCAAAATGGTAATCCTACCTAAAGTCAATTACTTATCCTCAACGATCCCCATTCTCCCCAGTTCTTCCTGGTTCAAAAGTCTTAACTCAACAATAACTAAATTATCATGGAAAAATAAAACTCCCCGGATCAAACTCTCAGCTCTTCAGAATTCAAAACAATATGGTGGGCTGGAAGCCCCAAACTTCAAATATTACCATCTAGCAAACCAACTGCATTATCTAATAAAATGGCTCCACCCATCAGACATTGACTCACACTGGTTAGAAACAGAACAGGCTCTATGTGATAATGTCCATCTCTCAGACCTCCCATTGATTAGTCAGATTATTAAGAAAGATCCCTGTTTCCTAAATAAATCCTTAGTCTCAGCTCTGACAGCTTGGTGAAAAGTACTTCAGATTACAAATTCTGCAGTTTCACCATCTACCCACTCACCAATCTGGAATAACCCTGACTTCACAATCAACAATAAACCACTAAACTTCCCCACTTGGAAGAACTATGAAATCATGCACCTTCTCCACATTATCCAAGACTCACATTTTACACATTTCCACCTATTGGTCCAGAACTTTGGCATCGGCAATAATCAGTTCTTCCAATACCTTCAATTAAAAGCCACAATTAGGAAATTATTCAATATCATTACCAAACTCATTCTGCCACAATAAAAAAATCTTCTTAAAATAAATGGAATTAAAAAAATGCCACCAAGAATTTACATTCTCCTCTCCACCATAGATACCTCAATTTCACTCCCAACACTCAAATGGGACCAGGACCTATCAATCAACACCAATGCTGAATTCTGGATCCAAGTCTGTAAAAATAATTTTGTCGTCAATAAAACCACAAATTTACAACTGATCCAGTATAAAATCCTCCACAGAGCACACTACACAGGTGATAACGAAAAGGTAACGAAACCTGCTCCACATTCATCAATTAACTAACCCGTACTATCACCTGATTTCCAATACCATCCCATAACTTGTGAAACAGATGCTTACACACACACACACAGACACACACACACACCCACACACACACAAAAATACACACAACCCTCAAACAAGTTAAAACAGAGCCTTCCAACACCTTCAAACAGAAGATCTAAAGAGTTAATGAGTTCCTGTTTTGCTAAGTTTTGTTGATTCTTTGCTGTTGTTTTTCTGTTTGTTTGATTATTACTATTATTAATATTGCTTTGCTTCACTTAATTTAAAAAAAAAGTTCTTAATGGACGTAGAACTAAACTTATTTTTAGTTAAAAAGTTCTAAATTCTTCAATTAAAAAATGGATCAGTTCAGATGTTAGTCATTTGTGTAATCTCAAATTTTAAACACACATAATACTTGATGTCCACTAAAAATAACCTTGTTCACAATATACTATTATTAACATTTGTGTCACAAAAGGATGTTTTTCCAGTCAAATATTAGCTGAGAGTCTGTGTTTAACTGAAGTGAGTGTAATCAGTTACCTGCACAGAAAACACCAACATCTGAATAGTGACTACAGTAATGGTCTCCAATCCCTCCGTGTGGGCACTCATCAAGACTGGTTTCATTGCCTCTGCAATTGATATCGCCAAACCAGATGGGTCCAGTGCCCTGTCCAAAATAAGCATATCGTGGTGCTGACACTGCCATGCCACAGCCCATCTGTCTGCACACCACCTCAGCATCATTTATGTCCCAGGCATAACCACACACTGTCCCCCAGTGTCCATGAAAGAAGATCTCCACCCTGCCAGAGCAGCTGTTGTTCCCTCCATGCAGGCGGATGTCACCGTCAACCGCTGAGCTGGTGTTGTCCTGTTGAACTAAAAGGAGATGACAAATTGAGTGATTAATCAACTTGTATTTTCTGTAATCTGTATGGAAATAAAGGCTACTGATCTCATGTGTTATTCAGAGAAGTAGTAACATTTTGTCCCCACAAAAATGCAGAAGTGATGGACATGTTAAATTCACTGATCCCCTGATCTGGCTGACAGACGATGTAAGTTTTGAGGATAAATGCCCGAAATGAGGTTCATGGTGAACACATGCACAATAAATTTGGACATTATTTTTCTACAACACAAAATAAGACTGAAGTAAACTGTAAAGAGTAATTACAATTTCAAAAGAACAGTTGCTAACACACTGCTCCAAGACTTCAGAGATGGAAACTTCATGATCGATTTCTACAGAAAACTATGATGATCACTCTCTACCTGGTAATATTGAAAAAAGTTCTTAATGGACATGAAACTAAACTTATTTTTTAGTTAAAAAGTTCTTCATTTTTCAATTAAGAAATGGATCAGCTCAGATGTTATACAATGTCTGTGCAAAATCCAGGTGCTAATGATAATGTGATTATTTTCAGTGACTAAGGTTGGAGAGTTACTCCATATTAATCTGAAGGTTACAGGATCAAGTCGAGCTGCAGCTGTCACATTTCAGTGTTGCATGTCTTCTGACATTTATTCATGAAACTAAAAGGCTGAAGTCATTTGTATTATATCAGATTTAAAATGCACATAGTACTTGCTGCCCACAAAAAATAACCTTGTTCATAATATACTTTGATCAACATTCATGTCATGCAAGGATGTTTTTCCAGTCAAATATCAGCTGAGAGAGTCTGTGTTAAACTGAAGTGTATGTAATCAGTTACCTGCACAGACGATACCAGCATCCTCATGTTGACCACAGTAATGGTTTCCATTCCCTCCGCGTGGGCACTCACTGAGACTGGTTTCATTGCCTCTGCAGTTGACATCCTTCAACAAGATGGGTCCAGTGCCCTGTCCAAAAGTGATGAAATGTGGTGCTGACACTGCCTCGCCACAGCCTATCTGTGTGCACACCACCTCAGCATCATTTATGTCCCAGAAATTATCACACACTGTCCCCCAGTAACCATAAAGGAAGATCTCCACTGTGCCAGAGCAGTTGTTGTTCCCTCCATTAACCAGGCGGATGTCACCCTCAACCACTGAGCTGCTGTTGTCTTGTTGAAAGAAAAGGAGATGACAAATTGAGTGATTAATTGACTTGTTTTTTATGTAATCCGTATGGAAATAAAGGCTACTGATCTCATGTGTTATTCAGATATGTAGTTACATTTTGTCTCCACAAAAATACAGAAGTGATGAACATTTTAACTTCACTGATCCCCTGATCAGGCTGACTGGTTTTGTTTAAGATTAGAGGATAAATGCCCAAGGGCGAACACAGGAAAATAAATTTGGAGATTATCTTTTTACAACACAAAACAAGACTGATGTGAAATTTCATGAGTAATTACATTTTCAAAAGAACAGTTGCTAACACACTGCTCCAAGACTTCAGAGATGGAAACGTCATGATGGATTTCTACAGAAAACTATGATGATCAATAAGGGCCTGCTCATTCAGGGAAAAGAAAACCACTTTAATTATTTAGGTCAAAGTTCTTAATTGACATGAAATCAAACTTTTTTTTTTTATATAAAAAGTTCTTAATTCTTCATAGAAAATGTATCAGTTTATATGTAATAAAATGTCGATCAAAATCCAGGCACTAATGATAATGTGATAATTGTCTGTGACTAAGTTTGGAGAGTTACTCCATATTAAAATGTAGGTCAAAGGTTCGAGCCCCGCTGCAGCTGTCACATGTCAGTGTTACATGTCCTCTGTCATTTATTCATTAAACTTAAAGGCTGAAGTCATTTGTCTAATCTCAAATTCAAAACACACATAATACTTGCTGTCCACTAAAAAAAACCTTCATCATATATTGTTTATTAACATTTGTGTCACACAAGCTTATTTTTCCAGTCAAATATCAGCTGAGAGAGCCTGTGTTTAAATGAAGTGAGTGTAATCAGTTACCTGCACAGAAAACGCCAGCATCTGCATAGTGACTACAGTAATGGTTTCCAATCCCTCCGTGTGGGCACTCATCAAGACTGGTTTCATTGCCTCTGCAATTGATACCATCAAACCAGATGGGTCCAGTGCCCGGTCCAAAATAAGCATATCGTGGTGCTGACACTGCCATGCCACAGCCCATCTTTCTGCACACCACCTCAGCATCATTTATGTCCCAGGAATAACCACACACTGTCCCCCAGTGTCCATGAAAGAAGATCTCCACTGTGCCAGAGCAGCTGTTGTTCCCTCCATGCAGGCGGATGTCACCGTCAACAGGTGAGCTGGTGTCCTGTTGAGCTAAAATGAGATGAGAAATTGCGTGATTAATTGTCTTGTTTAAATGTAATCTGTATGGAAATAAAGGCTACTGATCTCATGTGTAATAATGCGGAAGTGATGAACATTTTAACCAGGGGTGAAAGTCAGTTAAGATTCTTGCAGGAACTGTGCAACTCAAAAAAAAAAAATTTTTAGCATCATACAAGAAAGATGTTGATAAGGCCTGCTCTTTTCTGACTACTGTGCACATCCTTGAGTGCACAATGTAAGATGTCAGACACATAATGTAATATAAGAGGTGCAGCCAAGCATTCCATCATGAGCAAACAGCCAATTATTTTTACGCCTGAACTCTCTATACTGTTCTGCTTTCCGTATGGAGGGATATTCTGGCCTGACATGACCTGTGGGTTCTTCTTCTCCCTCTCTGCCTGCTCCTGCCTCAAGGTCTCCTCCTGCCTCCACTCTCTCACTCTCAACTGTTGTGAATAAGAAGTAATTACTGAAGTATTAGCCTGCTAAAATTAGATTTCTAGCCTACTTAACACATTTATGCAAAAAAAAGTAAAAAAAAATGTTTATCTGTCAAATTTTTACAGCAGTTTTTGTTAGTGGCTGTTTTTGGCCTTAACAGTATGAAAGGGAGAAAAATTTAAAATCTGATGGTACACAAAAACTAATAAAAAATTAAAGCCAATGTTGTTACTAATCTTTGGTATATCCAAGACTGTGATAACAAGTAAAAAATCTCCAGGCTCCAGTAATTTTTTATACTGAAAATCAGTGATTTTGTGTGTTTTTTTTCCCCCAAAATCAGAGACACCACTTATAAAATTGGCATTTGCAAAGTCTCAGTTTTAGTCCTGCTAGATCTGAGTGCTGCTTTTGACACTGTCGATCATGAGATCCTGTTACAGAGACTAGAGGACTGGGTGGGCATCTCTGGCACTGCCCTAAATTGGTTTAAGTCCTATCTAGAAGACAGGAAGTACTTTGTTGAAATTGGTAACTGTGTCTCAGACCACATGGCCTTGACCTGTGGGGTGCCCCAAGGGTCAATCCTAGGACCCCTTCTGTTCAATCTCTACATGCTGCCTTTAGGCCACTTAATACAAAGTAATAATGTGTCCTACCACAACTATGCAGACGACACTCAGACTTATGTCTCACTGACAGCAGGTGAATATGGACCAGTGGATTCACTCTGTCACTGCATCCAACAGGTCAGTGTGTGGATGCAAAACAACTTTCTCCAGCTAAATTCAGACAAGACTGAAGTCATTGTATTTGGTCCACAGAAACAAAGAGAAAGTGTCAGAAGTCACCTCCAGTCTCTCGCTCTAAAACCTACAAATCAGGTTAGAAATGTCGGGGTAATAATGGACTCAGACTTGAACTTCAACAGCCGCATCAAATCAATAACATCAGCAGCCTTTTACCATCTAAAAAACATTGCCAAAAACAAAGGTATAGTGTCTAAACCTGACCTGGAGAGACTTATCCATGCATTTGTCTCCAGTAGGTTAGACTACTGTAACGGCCTGCTCACTCGCCTCTCCAAACGAGCTGTAAGACAGCTGCAGTACATCCAGAATGCTGCTGCTCGGGTCCTGACCAGAACCAGGAAGTACGAGCACATTAGTCCTGTGCTCAGGTCCCTACACTGGCTTCCTGTGGCTCAGAGAATAGACTTTAAAGCAGCTCTGCTTGTGTACAAGTCTCTCCACGGCCTAGCAACAAAGTACATCTCCGACATGTTAGTGCCATATGAACCATCTCGGACTCTGAGGACCTCAGAGACTGGCCTCCTGCTGGTGCCCAGAGTCAGGACTAAACATGGAGAATCAGGTTTCCAGTTTTATGCTGCTAAAATCTGGAACAGTCTTTCTGAAAATGTGAGACAGGCCTCTACACTGACAATGTTCAAATCTAGGCTCAAAACAGCTCTATTTAGCTGTACATATGACTGAAAAGATCTTATCTTCTCTCTTCTCTTTTAAAGTTCATTTTATAATGATTATTTTTGTTTTTATCTTGTATTGTGACTTTAATGCATTTTTCTTGTTCTGTAAAGCACTTTGAATTACCTTGTGTACGAATTGTGCTCTACAAATAAACTTGCCTTGCCTTGCCTTGCCATTCAAAATATTAAAATTCAAATTTTTAAAAATATTTAGAAGTTTTGATCAGAACAGAAGTTAATTAACACATTTATGCAAAAAAGTAGAAAAAAATATTTATCTGATATATTTTTACAGCAGTTTTTGTTTGTGGCTGTTTTTGGCCTTTAAGAAAGGATGGGAATTGGAACAGTACGTACTCAAGGTTTATTTCAGTGTTACAATAAAAATGTAGGCTATCTCATGCTGCACCTGCAGAAGTGTTCTAGTTGTGAGCTGCACAGAAGCTGGCTCACAGCCTTGGCCCACAGTAAATGTAGACTACACAAAAAATCATACAGCCTACTGCTGCGTTCTGGTCTAGTAACATTGTCAGCCATTTTTGACATAAGGATGGACTTCATGGCCCATCTCTGGTCTACTGCATAGCCTACCTGCTCCATGTGCTTCCTCTGCACTTTCCGCTCTCTTCTCCTCAACCTGCCTGTCATCCCTCTTTTTCTTGAACATAGAGTCAAATTTTCTCTGCATTTTTTGACCTGTCTTGACTGTCTGGGGTCCTTCCATCACCGAGGCAACCAGCCATCCAGTGAAAAGAACTCATTGAGTTTTCTTACTTCCACGTGTGTTTGTTTGCGGAAGGAGTGGTGCTGCTCGCATGACAGAGAGACAGAGAGTATTTCATGATGCGTAAAACCTCACAGTTTATTACTTGTGGATTTTTGTTTTGTTTATTTTGCAAAAATGACTACACTGTTGTCTGCAGAAAAACACAGCACCAGTGGACATTGGATTCACGTTATGCTGCAGCATGTGACTGCCTACTACAAGTTGCAACCTATCACGGTAAGCAAGTACCGAAGCCTACAAATTGTAGTATTCGTCTAAACTTAACTAAAACCTAGTTCAACATGTCACAGAAGGCATATTCTGGAGACGTTTTTTATGTATTCATCAATTTTACATTTATTTCGGAAATATTCGCTTGAAGAAAGAAAGGGCTCGCATTGTATTGCATGGGTGAAAGTTGCTTTTCCGAGGCGTTCCAGTGCGTTCCGGTAGAAGAGGTCTGTTTATTTCTTACCGGCACAGCGTTCTGGTGCGTTCCGGCTTACTTTCACCTCTGATATTAACTTCACTGATCCCATGATCTGGCTGTCTGATTTTGTTAAAGATTAGAGGAGAAATGCCCAAATGGTGAACACAGGCATAATAAATTTGGACATTATTTTTCTACAACACAAAAGACTGAAGTGAACTTAAAAGAGTCATTACATTTTGAAAAGAACACTTGCTAACACACTGCTCCAAGACAGAGATGGAAACTTCATGATGGATTTCTACAGGAAACTATGATGATCTCACTGTACCTGCTAATTTTGAAAAAAAGAAAGCACTTTCTTTTAAAATCAAAGTCCTTAATTTACATGAAACTATACTTATTTTCTAGTTTAAAAGTTCTGAATTCTTCAATTAAAAAATGGATCAGTTCAGATGTTACACAATGTCTGTCCAAAATCCAGGTGCTATTGATTATGTGATAATTGTCCTCGACTAAGTTTAAAGAGTTACTCCATATTAATTTTGAAGGTCAAAGGTTCGAATCCAGCTGTAACACGTCAGTGTTGCATGTCCTCTTTCATTACCTCCGCCAAGGAGGTTATGTTTTCGTTGGAGTCCGTCTGTTTGGTTGTCTGTTTGTCTGTTAGCATGATTTCACCAAAACTACTGGATGGATTTGCATGAAAATTTTGCCAGAGGTGTGGTTTGGTCCAAGGGAGACCCACTTAATTTTGGTGCTGATCCGATTTAGACTGATGTCACGAAAAACATTGGAGTTTATGATGAAGTCCCATTGTTTACCATCCGACTGGTAACACGCTCTGGTTATACACAGAGGCACGGCACATCAGCCAATCAGCAGTGAAAAAAAAAACTGCTTGATACATAATTGTTTTATTAGTGTAATTTACCACTGATTTAAGGCACAGATCAAAACCAACCCTAGCGTGGAGCGTGTATAGAGAAAGCTAACACAGTACAAGGGTTAACTGGTTTAGTGCTGCTCTCATGATGGATAATTGTTTTGTTACAGTAAATAATAAAGTTTATTATAAGTTTACAGGTTTAGTAAATGTTTAGTCCTGAATGACCTATTAAACAAATACTTATTATGCAGTTATTGAGCAGTGAGTAAATCTTTGGGCTGTGTATTGCCTGGAATCTTGTGATATCAAACATGTTGTTGCTGTCAAGCACAAACCTCCTATCTCCAAATTGCTATTCTTTAGGATATGTACATATATTTATATAAATATATAAATAAATAAATAAATATATCTATATATATATATATATATATATACACACACACACACATATATATAAATATATATATATATATACATACACACACACACACACACACACACACACATATATATACACATATATGTATGTATACAAATAATATACTGTGCTGTAAATTATTGTGACAGTATTGTGCAGCACAAAATATTGCAATGTGATGCTGGCCAGTACTTTTCTTAAATGGCTATGATGCAGCACTTTATGAATAAATACCTGAAATACAGTTATTTTGCTGAGAGTAAATAAATAACTGAACATTTAGGGGGCAGTACTGGATGAAAAAAATAAGTTATGATGCTGAATGAACAAATACAGTGATTATAAAGTCTGGGAAATGGTTATGATGCAGCACTCAATGAATAAATATCTAAAATACAGTTACTGAGTAGAGAGAACAGGAGTGGAGTTAGGGTGCAGTACTGGATGAACAGCTGAGTGAATATGTAAAGAATAATCACTGAGTAGTGAGGCAATAGTTGGTAGTTAACATCTAATGAGCAGTTAATGATCTGTGAGTAAATAAATTTATAAATACTTATGCAGTGAGAAGTTTTGATCAGTTAATTAGCAGTGACTATATTAAAATAGATAAATGTGCAGTCGTAGTGCCATAACAGTAAATCAACAGTAATCAATATATTTCTGAAGGAACTATATTGTCACAGACATGATAAGAAGAAGTCAGATTGTTTACCTGTGATGCCTGCAGTGAAAATCTGAAAAATCAGGAGCAATAACAACCCCCCTGGAAACATCATTTTTGCTCACAACAACTTCCTGAAAAAGAAAAAAAAAGACAGTCAAAGTTAATTATGTTTCTTACAATCCATGAATTTCAGCACTTTAACCTTCCTTGAACTGACCTTATATTCCTCATCAAAAATATGGTGAAAAATGTTTGTCAGTTACTTTTTTAATGACAAAAACAGATGATTACTTGCTAAAAATGAATCTTTGAATATCAAAACTCTGACAAGAATGGTTTTTTTTCAGTCAATCAGACAAAACTCGACTAAAATGACAGGGTTGGGCTGTTAGGCATTTAAGATCCATGACATTTTAATTATTCTGGTAATGCTTTTCCAGCACTTCTGTTAGAATACACACTGAATCAAAGGCATACGTCACAGGAGACATAAAAAAAACAAAAATTAAAAAAAAGAAAAAACCAACAAGCTTCACTTAACAAAGTAAACAACCCAAGAACAATAATAACCTGATTAAAATGTCATGGAAACATGAACATAAAAAGAGACCACGAGGCCCAAATAAAGAATAACAAAATGAAATAAGATAAAACTGAATAAAATGAAAAGAAATAAGGAATTTCAGACAGTAAGCAATAAAAGCAGTGTACAGAGATGAAAGCAACTCTGGAAAGTTAAAAAAGTTTTAAAAATTATAAAAAGGTTAAAACAGATACAGCTCAAACTAGGGCAAGAAACGCCTAACAAATAATCAATATGAGATGAAAATGACATGCAAGTTATATGGATAAAACATGAGAACAAATATGAGCAAAGCAGCATAAACAATTTACAATAGGAATAGACATAGAAAAAATGAATTAATATGGAAAACTAGAAAAGAACAATCAACGATGGAACAGGGAAGCTTAAATGATTAAATGGATCAGTAGTGTTTAAAGGTGAAAAAGAGAGTTAAACATAAACAGAAGAGAAGTTAAAGTTGACATCACGTAAAAGCAAGTCTGAATTTTTTTTTCGATTTAATACATGACGTTGATATTGAACTAAACTTCACTTCAATCTTGTTAGTTTATATCAATAAAGGTGTTAATATTGAAAAAAATAACCTACTAAATACGGGACCATTCCCTAAATTTCTTGACTCAAGGTTTGGCTGCATGTTCTTTAGTTTTGATTAACTAGTTAATGTATTGATGCTGCATAAGAAAAAGTGACATTCAAGTATATTTACTGATCAGTTTGTAATCACTTGTGTTGAAGTGAGAAAACAATTAAAAATGTAAACTTAAACAAGACTAAAATGCTTTAAGTTCTTGCAAATGAAACCCAGAAGAATAAGTCTAGGCAGCAAAAATGACTAAAATGTGTCTAACATTCAGTTTTTTTTTCTACACACTGAAATGAAATCCACAAAAACTTAAAATCATCATTGTTCCTCACTCACCTTGGCTTAACCTTGAGAGTCCAGGATTGGAGAGGTTGTATTTCTCCCTGTGACTGTGAATATTTATACCTCTGTTGGAGTGTTAAGGAACATGTGATGCACTCATTGGTGGGGCCCATAATTGGGTCATTGACAGTGTTGATACACCAAGTATGACGTGAAGTGTTACTAATTTCACAAGAGGTGTACGAGTGAAGTAAGTGTAAATGGGTTATGTTTTCTTTGGACTTCTTTATGTGAGCTTTCTGCAACTATTAGGTTTTCTGTTTAGGCACTCATTTGCACGCACGGAAACCAACTCTTTAACCCACCTTATTGGCCCTTAACTACCAGCTGTAAAGCATTGCTTTTACTCATGCACACAGATTAAAAACTATGATATAATTTAACTGGAACACAAAAGTGTTAGCAGACTGCAAATGCGTGTACTCTGCATGGATTATAAACCAGCAAAAGAATCAATTTTTCTGGCCTACTAAATTCTGGTACTAAATAAGGCAGACATGCTCATACAGTTGCGTTAAAAGTTTAACTTTGTAACCTCACATTTTCATCATGTCATGCAGGCCTAATGTGTGTGGACTTGATCTGTAATTTCAGGACTGTATGATTGAAGTCTGATTCAGAATATGTTTTTTTGAAAACACAGGGAAGTTTTCAGCAGTAAATAATAAATGCCAGAAAATCAAGAAATAACAGTGAACATAAGTGACCAGTTTCTCAATTAGTAACACGCCCTGTTATCATTCTTTGGAATCATTGTGTTCTGGTGTTCTTGCCAATCAGGTTTCCACACAGGTGTTTCATTGTTCCAGAGTACAATGGGTGGGCCGGTGCTTTGTTTTCCTATCAGATAAATACCTTAACATTAGTTTTGTAATAACAGTTTCAACACATACCTTGAAAAACATGCTTGACACACCATCTATGATGTGAAAAGTTACTGATTTATATCAGAAAGACAAGAAGTTAAAATTAAGAGCTGGCAGACAAATAAAGCCAAAGGTCAAGATACTTTATTGTGCTTCAATCAGTCTATGGTCAGAGTTGAAACAGAACTTGGGCTCTACAAATTTACACATTTCAGCATCGCTCCATCTTCCTAACAGTGAACAAACCCCTTTTGAAACATCTTTGGTCAACAGCAGGGACTAAAAATGAGAGGAGAAGGGTTACCATGACTAGTGCAGCAGATAAGTGAAAAAAAATCACTCACTTTGTGATGCAAACATGAAATTTGACACAAATACTCTCTAAGCGCCACTCTTTTGACAAATGACATTAGACACTCAAAATTCAAGATGGCGACCATTTTTCAAGATGTCCGCTGTTTCTATCAAATGCTGATTGTTTAAATAGTTCCAATGGTGATGCAAGCATAAAATGTGGTACAAATACTCTCTAAGGGCCACTCTTTTGGAATATGATGTTTGACACTTGAAAATTCAAGGTGGTGGCCATTTTTCAAGATGGCCGCCATTCCATCAAATGCTCATTATTTCAATAGTTCAAATGGTGATGGAAGCATGAAATTTGGCACAAAAATTCTCTTAGGGCCTCTCTTTTGAAACGTCATTGTCTAACGTCATTTTTCAAAAGAGTGGCCCTTAAAGAGTATTTGTGCCAAATTTCATGCTTACATCCCCAAGTAAATGATTCTCTTGAAATATGCAATCATCTGCGGCACTAGACAGGCAAGTTTGATTTTCCTATTTAAGGGAGAGACTGGAATTGTTGTTTTCTTCTGCACATGCACTTTTAAAATGTATTTCATAGTGTTACATAAAAATACATCAGCACTTATTTTATACAAGAGTTTTTCTTAGATAATTCACCTACATTTATTGGGGAAATGAAATAAAACACAATTGAAATTAAAACCAATTATAATTCCTTTTGTTAAACACTGTCTGGTTGCAAGGCAATGGCTATTACTTAATCATTACATGCCACGGAAACCAACTCTTTAACCCACCTTATTGGCCCTTAACTACCAGCTGTAAAGCATTGCTTTTACTCATGCACACAGATTAAAAACTATGATATAATTTAACTGAAACACAAAAGTGTTAGCAGACTGCAAATGCGTGTACTCTGCATGGATTATAAACCAGTAAAAAGAATCAGTGTTTCTGGTCTACTAAATTCTGGGGCTAAGTAAGACAGACATGCTCATACAGTTGCCACATTTAACTTTGTAACCTCACATTTTCATCATGTCACGCAGGCATAATCTTTGTGTACTTAATCTTAATTTCAGGACTGTATGATTGAAGTCTGATTCAGAATTTGTTTTTAAGAGATTTTTCTGAAGTTCAGAGCAGTAAATAATAAAAAACAGAAAATCAAGAAATAACAGAGAACTCAAGTGACCTAGTTCTCAATTAGTTACACGCCCTAGCATCATTCATTGTGATCATTGTGCACTTCCCGGTGTTCTTGCCAATCAGGTTTCCACACAGGTGTTATATTGTTCCAGAGTAAATGGGTGACCCCGTACTTTGTTTTTTTCATTCATTTATTTTATATAACGCTTATCCCTTTTGGGGTCACAGGGGGCTTGAGCCTCTCCCAGCTGTGACTGGACGAGAGGTGGGGTACATACTGAATCGGTTGCCAGTCAATCACAAGGCCAGATAGAGACAGGGACAACCAGTCACATTCACTCACTCATACCTAGGGACAATTTGGAGTCATCAATCAAGCCTAATGAGCAAATTTTTGGTCTGTGGGAGGAAGCCAGAGTGCCCGGAGAGAGCCCATGCATGCACGGGAAGAACATGCAAACTCCACACAGAGAGGCCCTGTACAACCAGGGGATTGAACCGGCGACCTTTTTACTGTGAGGCATGCACTACCTGCTGCACCACCGTGCGGCCTTTGTCTTACTATCAGATAAAGGGTGTAAGAGTATTAGCGGAAAAAACACAAGTAAATTACAAAACAAGCTTTTTCAAGCGTGATGGACTGCACCCAAACCACCCAGGTTCACAGATGCTGGCAGAAACATAGCACGGTGTTTATCATCATGACTACCATCTTCCCCTGTCAACAATATTCCAACCATTATCTCAGCTCGAACAGATCATCTAAAGGGTCAGACCTCAATAACCTGGTGACTGTTCCCATCAACAGAGAAATACAACATTCCATAAAAAAACTACAGAAATCAAAATGGCTGTTTTTAATATAAGATCGATCACAAACAAATCTTTTGTTGTGAATGATTTCATCATTGATCATAATCTGGACTGTCTTTTTCTGACTGAGACCTGGCTGGGATCAGAGGTACAAGTCACACTCATTGAAGCCTGTCCTAGCGGCTATACTTTCTCTTTCTCCTGTAGAGAAGGAAGGAGGGGTGGTGGAACAGCTGCCATATACAGAGAAACTCTTAAAAGTGGGGATGTAAATTTTGGAGAGTTTCACTCATTTGAATAAAGTGCCACAATTCTTAAATGCCAACCACCCATTCTTGCAGTGACAGTTTTCGAGCTCCAAATTCACCTCTCTCCTCCTTTTTTCTCAGACCTTTTATCAGTCATTCACACAACAGTTCTTACAGTTCTTACAATTACTAGATTGTATGGATTTTAAACAGCATGTCAACACACCAACTCAAAAGCATAAACATATCTTAGATTTAGTCATATCATTTGGTCTTAATATCAACATCTCATCTGTCACCAATCTTGCTCTCTCTGACCATCATTGTGTGTTTTTTAACAGTCTGGACCACCTTCTCCCTATAACCACAGACCGTACAGTCCAAAAACGGTACATTACCCCTGAAGTAGCCACAGCTCTCACATCACAGCTCACAGACTTCAGAAATACCATAACACCATCATCCTGTGAACAACTGGTCACCAACTTTAACCACAAACTCAAGACAGTGTTTGACTCAGTTGCTCCTCTAAAAAATAAGAAAATAAAACCAAAAAAGTCTGTACCATGGAAAAATAATGAGACTCTTGCACTGAAGAGAGACTGTAGAGCTGCTGCACGCAGATGGAGGAAAACCAGATCAGAAATTCATCACAACATACTGACAGGAAAATTAAAACAGTACAACAAAGCAATCAGAACATCCCGGCAAAAATACTTTTCAGACCTAATAGACAGCAACCTCAATAGCCCCCGACATCTCTTCAGCACAATAGACTCACGTTTAAATCACACAACCAACAACATCTCAGTGCTTCCAGGATCCAGATGTGAGGAAGTTGCTGGCTACTTCAAGAATAAAATAGTAGACATTAGGTCTGGTATCTGACAGCAAAACAAGTACATTGCACTTTCCCCTGTGTCCTATGCAGGTGGTGATGTCAAGATGGAAAGTTTTGACCTGGTTGATGCTGCAACACTCAGGGAGGTGGTAACAGCACTGAAGCCCTCCACGTGTTCCCTCGACCCAATTCCTACCTCTCTTTTTAAAACTGTTTTCAA
>JBAMNC010002093.1:0-7500 GCA_037902135.1 Cetoscarus ocellatus | reverse complement strand
AAAATGCCCTGGACACACCCCGTTGGTGCGGCGCACCTGCCCTGCGCCTGGTCTACAAAATTAGAGCCCAGTATGTTCATTTTTACGGAATTTATTCGGCCAGCTACAGTCAGTGCAAGGGGAGACCACTGTTGTAGGGAAATTCTCACCTGATTGTGAAGGGTTAAGTTTTCAAGGAATAGGTTCTTAAATTTATGGGTGACCTTTATTCCTAAATAGCACCGCTTTCACACTAAAATTAGTGGGTCAACAAGCGCGTTAACTGGCTAACAATCAGCAAGTGACTCCTCTCCCACTGCCAGCAGACCCAGGTCTAATCGGCAGCAGATGAGCTGCGTGGCTGTTTTTTTTCCTCTGGTGTGTCGAGCTGATGTCATCACATTGATGACATCATGGGCTCGCCAAAACACGACCATGTAAACAATGGAAAGGAGCATAGAGGCCACGGACACATTGGTCAGTGGTTCTCTGTACTTTGTACTTTTGTCCCTCTTTATAAATGCGCAGACTGAAGACATTCAAGCACTGATGATACAAAGGTGGATGGAATTGGCTGCTGAGATGGCAAAGAGTCATGTAAGATACAGAAGGAGGGGACGGGCACCATATTATGCCGTGGGCACGTTACACCGACGTCATGACCTAAATTAGCAGGTCGACTCGGGTGTGATGTTCTCACTGAGCCGATCAGAGGTAAGCTGATAAAAACCCATGTCACTTGCACGGTCAGTCGACCCAGGTCAAAATGCCGATTAGACCCTTTCAAACTGCAGACAGGAGCTAATTGTTACCGGGTTTAAACAGGTTTTTTGACCAGTCTGAAAGGGGTATAAGTGAACTGCCGTTTCTTAATCTTAAAAGGTGTGTTACTATAATCAGTGTTCAGGGCCTCATCATTTAGCCTATCGGATGTAGCTTCATTTTATGTATGTTAATTTTGTAGCCCGACATGGGTCCAAATTCTTCAAACAGAGACAACGCCGTGGCTAAAGAGCTAATTTGGTCTGAGATATACAGCAAGAGGTCATCAGCTTAGAGGGAGACTTTATGTTCCACACCGCCCCTATGAATGCCCTCAATGTCAATGCTGTCCCTGAGCGCAACTACAAGCGGCTCTATTGCTAAATCAAATAGAATTAGGCTCAACGGGCAGCCCTAACATGCAAAAGGTTGGGATGTCATGCCATTCATCAACACGGCTGCAGTAGGGGTGTTGTAGAGCAACTTAACCCAGCTTACGAACATGGGGCCAAAGCCAAACCTATGCAGAGCTAGAAACAGATACCTCCACTTGACACGGTCGAATGCCTTCTCCGCGTCTACAGAAACAATACATTCAGGGATTTTGTTGTGGGAGGGCATGTATAACACATTGAGAAGGCTTCGAATATTGAAAAAAAGGTTAGCGGTTTTTGATAAAGCCAGTCTGATTTATGGATATTATGTGAGGGTGGACCTTGCCTAATCTGAGAGCCAGGACTTTCACTAGGATTTTGTTAAGCAGTGAGATATGATGAGAGGAAGTACAATCTTTCCCCTTTTTTCACAATAAATGATATGAAAGCCGCCATCACTGATGGTGGGAGTGAGTCATGCTGGTGTGATTCAAGTAGAACAGCTGCAAATTGTGGTGAGAGTGGTTTTGAGAACTATTTAAAGAATTCAGTAGAAACCATCAGGCCCAGGTGTCTTCCCAGACTGCATCGAAGAAATGGCTTGGGCTATTTCTTAGGAGCTTCTAGCTTCTCAATGAAGTCTAGTGGAACAGAAGGAAAGTCATGGCCAATTTAAACTTGGTGGAGCTAGCTGTTCTGTGCTCCTCCAGTAGCTTAGTCAGGGCTGCCAAGTTAGCACCTGTCTCCGTCGTCTTTTCTCCCGTCCTTCCTGGCCCTACAGTGCCATTCAGACACTGGACAGTAGTAGATTGACAGCAACAGCAAACGCCAAGATGACAAAGAAAAGTCCATGTTAAATATTAAGTTATATCGGAATGTTGAAGTGTAAGCACTGAGGGCTCTAATTACCTGGCGCAACTCAGGGTGGCGCAGGATGGCACAGCCTGGTGGCCCCTGCGCTCTCCCAGTTGCTGCAAAAGTGACAGTGGCTTTTACCTTCTTCGCCACCGAGGTGAAATGTCACTGGGCCTCGCCCGCGACGCATTTAAAGGCGAGGAGAGCCGTTCATTTGATTGGTGAAGATTACACTCGGCTGTGTTAAACCCACTCACGCCTTTTCTCCTCCCTCTCTGCTACTTGCGCCGCTAGGAGGGATGGAGGCGTGGGTGCGCCTCCCTGTGCCAGACTGCGCCATGCACGAAACTTGCAAAATGCCCTGCCCTGTTGGCGTGGCGCAGGCGCAGGGCAGGTGCGCCCTGCCTGCGCCTGGTCTACGAAATTAGAGCCCTGAGCGTCTACTCTATTCATGACCCGGAAGTGAGCAGGTTATTGCTTTGCCTTGTTGAATAAAAGTTTATTTTAGAGTTTGGAATACAGAACATTTGAAAGCTTTCTGGTAATTCGGTACTCATGTATTTGATTTTAATAATTAAATAATAGTATACACTTGGGGAGTATTTATATCAGAAATAGATTAAATATTACACTTCCAAAAAAGTGAAGATAAAGCATCCCTGAATCTGGAAAAAGTTGCATATCTGACAAACGCTTCTGCAGCAGTAAAATTGCATGTAAATTTAATGAATAAGTGTTGCCCCATACAATATTACAGTAAGTGAGATTTGGATATATAAGGCTGTAATACAGTGTCAGAATACCAGATAAATGTAAAATTGCACACACTTTTCCAATAATCCCCAAAGACTTTGTATCTTTACTGCATATATGGTCTTTCCATGTGAGTTTAAGATGCCTACAATCTTGTCAAGGTGACTTGAGCAATTTCTTCAACATGAATTTGAGGTTTTAGTAAACTGCATGATGATTTTTTTTCCAGCGAATATCATAAAATTATTATTTTTCTTTTACATTTAATGCTAGTTTATTTATATGAAACCATTTTTAAAAGCAACAAGGCCATTATTTACATCATTTATTAGTTTTTGACAAGTGTTTATTGGAAATAAGTAAATTAGTATCATCAGCAAATAATATTGGACTTACTGTGTTTGATACTGCGGGAAGATTGTTAATATAGATAATGAAAAATAATGGTCCCAAAATCGAATCTTGAGGTACTCCACACTGTATCATAGCTCTATCAGGCTCCATACCATTTACATGTACATACTGCCAAGGGCGTCAGTTTGTTTTTAAAAGTGCTGGGGACAATAACCATAATTTTGAGTGTGGTTTGAAAAGTGCTGGGTACAATTATGTATTCATCAGTTTGACGTTTCATTACAATAAGCACTGCATTACTGTGTATTGATTGATGATGTGTTGAAAATCATATTAAATCAATTGATTGTTCACTGCGTTTTTATTCGTGCTTTTGTAAAACATCTTTCTTTAAGTAAAAGCGCTGTACAGATAAAATTATTATTAAAAGTTGAAAGCCACACACATGTTTCATCTTGTTTTCAAAATGGTGTTGGAAACCATTAGGCTATGGGCTAAGGGTTAAAGCACAGTGTTGGCAAGTCCCCCTCTTGACAAAGGTTTACCAGACAAACATTGCCTGACCATGGGCTATTATATATAGACAGGGAGTTATAAAATGATACAATGCCCTGAGCATAAGCATCACCTTTTGTAGAGGAGCAAGAATTTGTGGTTGGTAGCCTGCCCTGCTATGTATCACAAAAACAATCACACAATCATGGAGGGATTCATGATTGGCTATATGGATTCATGTTGGGTGTTGGATGTATATATTTGTATATATATGTATATGTGTATTTTTATATGTATATATGTATCTATGCATATATGTGTATCCATAATATGAAGAGCTTTGTGCTCTATTGTAAAGTGTCTTGAGATAACACTTGTTATGAATTGGCGCTATACAAATAAAGATTGATTGATAAGAAAATTGAAAAGGTTGACTTCGCTCACTGTTCCACCATCATATAAGCAGACTGACTGCAAGTGCAACTCCTTTTACAGTTTAGGAGAATCCCACAGGTTATGTGAGAAAATGGTTTTTAGGACAAAGTTCAAGTAAAACAGGGGCTCTAATTTCATAGACCAGGTGCAGGCGGGGCGCACCTGCCCTGCACCGCGCCTGCGCCATGCCAACATGGTGTGTCCAGGGCATTTTGCAAGTTTCGTGCACGGTGCAGTCTGGCGCAGGCAGGCACAACCACGCCTCCGTCCCTCCTACCGGCGCATGTAGCAGAGAGGGAGGAGAGGAGGCATGAGTGGGTTTAACACAGCCGAGTGTTATCTTCAATCAAATGAACGCCTCTCCTCGCCTTTAAATGTGCCGTGGGCGAGGCGCAGTGACAATTTCACCTCGGTGGAGAAGAAGGTCAGAGCCGCTGTCACTTTTGCAGCAACTGGGAGAGTGCAGGGGCCACCGGGCTGCGCATCGGAGGGCACGATGCGCGTCAACGTGTGGACCACCTCGTGGGATGGATTTAATCTGTCCCTGTGTCATAAATAGGAGTACAAAATTAAGTGATAATTACATTTAAACACAGCAGCAGGCTAATCCATTCATCATGCTCGTGGTCCACCTGCATTCCTGGTCTGTCATCGCCAAATAGCAGAACCTCAGGTAAAAAATATATCTCCTCCTCATCCTCCTTGCAGTAATGTACTCCATCTTTTTAGATCACGTTACGAATAAAGATTAAAACAGAGAAATAAGGGCAATCACAGGTAAATCCTTAAGACACCGAGTGACTTACATTTATTCAGCGAGCGTCTCTCCCTTTTTTCTTTTCTTTTGAATTTCATGAGATGAGAGAAGCCGGATACTCCGTATCGGATGATGTGGCTGTTCGTGGTTGGCTGAGAGATGTGAAGTCGTTAGTTATGACAAACGTCAAAATTACCACTGCCCGGGGTGCGTCTCTCCTGCACCGAGAATAGACCAGGTTGGAGCTGGCGAGCTTTCAGTGCACCTTCTGCACGTTTTTTTGGCACGAAATTGTCACTGCGCCAAGCTGAATCTGTTGACGCCTCCTCCTGATGCGCCGTCACACTCATCTCGGCGCACCAGGAGTAGGTCTACCAAATTGCCAAATAGGCTGCGCATGGCGGTGCGCCGCACAAAATTACCAATGCGCGGAGTGTGCCAGGCTGTGCCACCCTGAGTTGCGCCAGGAAATTAGAGCCCCAAATGTCTTACCTTATGATGTGATTCAGTGCTATTGTCACCTCTCTCACTCCTCATCCTTTTCCTCTCAGAGCGTCGGTCAGTGGATCGGTATTGGATTTGGGTAGGTAACACAGTATTGTTAGCTAACAGTAGCCAACAGTATTGTTGGCTAACACACATACACACCCACACCCACACACACACATACACTTTGTACCTGACCTAGCTAACTCAAGAGTAGGCTAATGTTATATTAGTTAGTTTTTGTATATGATTTATAGTTTTCTGTGCATTTCAAACATTTGTCCTTTCTAATTTTTTTTTTTTTTTGGTATTTATCTAAAGTAACTTGGCTGCTAGGAGGCCAGCTAGGATCCCTGTGGACCTTTGCCCTACAAATGATCCAGTATGGATGGGATGAAGAGCCGAACAGAGGCATTGACTCAGAATCTGACATCTCAGATGTAGAGGACTCATACTATTGTCCCCCCACTGAACAAGGCCAGTCAGACACAGAGAAGTCCTCTGATGAGTCCTCTGAAGAGGAAGTGGATATTGTGTCAAACAGAATGAGCTGCAAGGGCACTTACTGGGCAGAGTTACCTCCCAGCCAGGCTAATACAACAAGCCACAATATTCTGAGTAGTCGGCCAGGGCCTGCACCTGGGTTTAGTACTGTCTCCCCAATAGATGCATGGAAGCTGTTCATGTCTGATAATATAATAGAAGAGTTTGTGACAGCTGCACACAGTGACAGGAGATAAGATGTTTGTGTGTGTACATATGCGTGGACAGTGTTATGGTCTCCGGACCTGTTGAATGTTCTCTGTTCGCCCTCCAGACATAGGGGCACACAAACATGTTTTGACACCTGATTGACCTGATTGATTTTTAAGTGCTAAAATGTGAATGAAAAGTAAAAATGTACATGTCAAAAAGGAAATTATTCTTTTGTTTGAACAAAATATATCATCTTTAGCCAGAATGAGAGAAATGTCTTTAGTTTATTGCAAAAACGCATTGATTTTAATTTTTGACCCCACTTGTGGAAGAGTGACGAAGTGATACAAAAACTGCAATTTCTTAAAATTAATGAAAAAATAAATAAAAATGCAAATGGCCTCATGTCACAAACATGTTTTATAAGGAATACCTGGAATATGAAAATATTACAACTCTTCGTTTTAAAGATTTTAAGAATAACAACCCAGGTTATTGCAAAAACGCATTGATTTTAATTTGGGTCATTTTTGACCCCACTCGTGGAAGAGTGTAGGTATTGGTAGGTTGTGCATCCAAGGGTTAAAAAGGGGAATTACCTTTGCTAGTTTAAGATCAGAGGGAACTACACCAGAATCCATGGATACAGTAAAAATATGTAGCAGTGGTTTTTAAAAGGATGCTTTAATCTGTTTAACTAGGGATGCACTTATTCCATCATGGCCAGGAGCAGAATTTTTTTTAGCTCTGATATGATGTCATTTATTTCTTTTGAGTCAGGAGGTTCAAAAGAGCAAACTGATGGAAATAACCTCTTATATAAATGGTTGGATTTTCTCTGGTGTTACCAATCCATTTAGAGATGGACACCCCCATGTTTGCAAAAAAGTCATTAAACTTGCAAATAGATTTGTAATTGTAGTTTTCCCATCTGAGAAGCTAGAAGTATATTTAGTTGGCATTTTTTTCTTATGGAGTAAATTATTTATTATTTTCCATGTAGTTTGATGTTATTATTGAACTTTTTTGAACTGTTCATTGAAAAAAACTTTTTTAGCTGTCCTTAGGAGATGACTATATTTGTTCTTATACATCTTCATTTTGCAAGATGAAGTGGTGTAGGGAATAGAATATATCTTCACCAGAGTTTGTTTTTTTATTTTAGAAGATTTTTTCAAACCAGCAGTAAACCAAGCATTGCTATTATTTTCACAATCAAATCTGTTTGAACAGGTTACTAATGGAAAGTTTTTGAAAAATGCTGAAATGAAGGATTTCATAAACTCTTTGTTAGCTAAATTTGCATCACTCTCCTTATAAACATTTTCAAAACACACCTTTTGTAACATGTCTTTAAATTTCTGAATGTTAGTTGCACTGAATTTTCTAATTTTTTTAATGAACTTCATTTTTTAACTTATGTCCATCAATCATGGTAAGCTGAGAGATGGGAAAATGATTAGAAATATCTGCATATAACATACCTGGTGGATGACTCATTTCAGGATAGAATTGACAGTATATTATTAATCAAAGTTGCAGATTTATAAGTCA